>JAKTUN010000161.1:0-21450 GCA_030556725.1 Metschnikowia viticola | reverse complement strand
GCAAATTCCATCTTTTGTTGAAAAGATCAAGTTTTTCTCATGTCTAAGAAGGGCTCAATTATAAGAACAAAGCGACGATTGACGAGAGCGATTATGTAAGTTGCCATCATTTAATTGACAGGAAGCCGAATTTGTTGCACTTAAAAGTGGTTATTTCAAATATATTCAGAATATATTCCATATTTCAAAATAATATTTCAAAATAAAAATAATCACCATTCGGACCTATATTTTAAAATATATTTGAAATATCTGAAATAACTGAAATAACTGAAATTTAACAACACTGGTCTGAGGGGCGATAAAAAATAGAGCGCGCAGGAATTTTTAGCATATTCAATTCGCAAGCCAAATAGGAAAAATTATCCCGGGGGTCACCTCAACCGATATGTCAAACTCAAAAGAAACAAGAAGATAAGCAGCCCATCAGGAATGAGGACTGCCATTCATTAATCCAACTCGCATCATTATTACCGGATTTGATCGTATGATGTGGAGATCCACGATATGCGACATGGCCGCAAGTGAGCGGATCATTACGCAAGACGTAAAGTCCAATCATCCATGAAATTTTGTTTCGCTCATCTTGTATCTTCACGTATTCTCAAGCGTGCGTCTTGAACACCTGCTGCGACGTGTTGATTTCGTGCTGCTCACCAGTATCGTAATTAATTGCATCTCCCGCCTGTCCTGCATGCACAATAGTGAAGTTAGAGCCACGATCGCGAGACATCGACTTGTGGCGTTTGATCGCGCAATACGAATTCAGAGCCACATTTGAGAAAAAAAAGAGGAATTCAAATGTTCGTTTTTACGAAAATTTCGTGAAGTTCACAGAAAATTAACATTCGTCATGATTGAAATGGCTGTCTCTACCCCCGCAAAGATGTGGCTTGACTCTGGCACAACCAACGCCAAGTGTCACCATGTGCAAACGCGCCGGCGCCTTAGTGTGGTTGCAACTCGCGTGCTCGAGGATTGCGAATTTGTTGCAAATGACCTGCAACATGAGCGCAGCCGATTATGCAATTTCGAGGCTTGCGATGAGTAGGGTAATGTCAGTAATACTCGGAATGGTATAAATAGAGATATAATTTCTTCGATCCGGTATCATTCGCAAAGCAACTTCGATTGATACAAAGGGCTAAGAGAGCAAAGAATGGGATTTGTGGGCTTGTCTAATAACGCTGCTGTGTCGCGTGACTCGGAGAGCTTGCTGAAGAAAAATGACATTTTCAATGTTGATGCACGGTCCATTTCAGACGCTGAAAGTGGCTCGTCTGATACCTCAAAAAACCCCTTCAAGGACCCCGTGGTGGCTGAACACTACAGAGGTATCTACGAAAAAAGCGGCTACGAATGCCGCAGTGCGTTTGATCCAGACTTCGAGTGGACGGAAGAAGAGGAAAAATCTTTGGTAAGAAAGCTCAACTGGAGGGTCACGCTCACCAGCTGCATTTTGTTCTTCGGGTTGCAGGTCGACAGAGGAAATCTTGCACAGGCCGTGGCTGATAACCTTTTGAACGACTTGGGGCTCACCACCAACGACTACAACTTGGGAAATACGTTATTTCTTGTATCTTTCTTGATTGCCGAGATTCCTTCGCAGTTGATCTCCAAAGCTCTTGGGCCTGACAGATTCATTCCTATTCAAATGGTGTGTTGGAGTATAGTCGCCATCTCTCAAGCTGCAATGAAAAACAAAACAGGTTTTTTGATCACGAGAGTGCTCATAGGAGCCTTGGAAGGCGGATTCATTGCCGATCTTGTCTTGTGGATTTCTTATTTCTACAAGGCAAAGGAGTTGCCTATTCGCCTCTCGTTTTTCTGGACCGCCCTCTCAACGACTCAGATCTGCACCTCACTTCTCGCCTTTGGTATTCTTAGAATGCGGGGCGTTCACGGAATGGCCGGTTGGAGATGGCTTTTCATCATAGAAGGTCTCGTTACATTCTTCATTGGAGTGTGGGGCTTCTATGCTATGGTTCCATCTGCCCTCGAGACCAAGAGCAAGTTGAACCCTAAGGGCTGGTTTACCGAAAGGGAAGAGAAAATCGTGGTCAACAGAGTCTTAAGAGACGATCCTTCCAAGGGTGACATGAATAACAGACAGGCCTTGTCGCCTAGAATGATTTGGAAGGCACTCACTGACTACGACTTGTGGCCAATCTATGCGGTTGGATTTCTTGTTTACATTCCGATGTCAACGGTGCAGCCCTACATGACCTTAACTATGAAACAGCTAGGATTTTCAACTTTCAACGTAAACTTGTTGAACATCCCTCAATATGTCATCCACATCATTCTATTGATTGCGATCACGTGGTTTTCTGAAAGAGTGAACGAGAGAGCTTTGACTTCTCTTGCCTTGCCCTTGTTTACTCTTCCATTCATGGGTGCTTTGAGGTGGTGGTCTGGAAGTATGCACCAGCCATGGCCTACATGGTTTTTGGTCTCGATGGTGTTGGCCGCTCCATATGTCCACGCCATCTGCGTGGGATGGGTGTCGAGAAACTCCAACTCTATCAGAAGCAGATCTGTTTGCTCGGCTTTGTACAATGTGTTTGTCCAACTCGGCAACATTGCAGCCAACAACGTTTACAGGGCAGATGACAAACCATTATACCACAGAGGAAACAGAAATCTTTTCATCGTTACAGTCGCTTGTGTGCCACTTCTTCTTCTTGTGAAAGCTTACTACGTCTGGAGAAACAAGAAGAGGGACGAGAAATGGAGTGCGATGTCTTATGAGGAGCAAGAGAACTATGTGCGGTTTACAACTGACGAGGGAAACAAGAGATTGGATTTCCGCTTTGACCATTGAGATAGATTCATAGATTATTTATTGACTTACATTAAATCGAGTAAAACAAACGCTACGCCGTAGACTGTGTTTCTTTTGCGGTTTCCAATGCCGGCTCGCTCATCAAGTTTTCCCGCCAGCGAGATCCAAATAACAAGACGAGAATCGAAAACACGAAGCTTATGACACATGACAGTGCGTAGATTGTGAACCCCCATCCGTAGCCTACCCGATTGGTCATAAGATTGACACAAGCCACAAATACTGCAGCTCCAAGGTTTCTTACGAGGTTACCAAATGCAACGTAGGAAGCCGGCTGGTTCCGTGAAAGCTCACTCAAATAAGTTGTATTTGTGATGAGAATACCAGAGACAAAGAACGCCACGAAGAATGTCAATAAAATGACGTAAGAAAAGTGCCCACGGCTTTGCGCGACCCAACCAAAGGCAACTACTGTCCCTAGAAATGGGAGCAAACATGCGATTTGTAGCTTGAACCGTGACTCAATACCGTATTTCAGTCCCCTCTGTCTTCTCAACATGTCCGACAATACACCAAAAAGTATTGAGCCTAGGATCAAAGCAGCCCCGGGAGCGATGTACGCCAAACATACATGGAGTATACTGAATCGGTAGACATTTGTGAGGACCTCCGAAAAGCTTACCGTGACCGCGTAAAAGCATGAGAAGGCAAGTCCTCCGCTTATAGCACAGAGAAGAACCGGCTTGTTGATACAAAGTCTGAGATAAAGCATGAGCCCTGGTCTTTCATGCATTCTGGAAAACTCGGACTCCAAATCACCCTTGGGTCTCGAAGAAAACGGAACAAAAATGTTTTGCGTTGTGCCCGAGCCATTTCCGACGATAGTTCGTAATGTTTCCGGAAGAAAAAGGTATACGAGCACCAAGGCAATTGCACCAAAAATGCTCAAGATGATAAAGTTATATCTCCAAGAGAACTGCGCCCCAACAATTCCAAGCATGGGGCCCAATACGGGCCCAAGCTGTGGGCCTATCATGTAATAAGAGATAGCTTTTGCTCGATCTTTGGGGGCAGAGATGTCTGCAATCACTCCTACTCCAACCGCTAGGTTCGACGCCCCGAAACCTTGGAATGCTCTGAAAATATAAAGGGCAATGATATTCGGAGGCAATGTCAGAATGAGTATATTGGCCACCAAGTATACAACGAGCGAGGTTAACAAGAGCGGTCTTCTGCCGTAATTATCGGACCAAAGCGACAAAAATAAAGGGGCTATTGCAATGACAAACATGAACATGGAGATTGTTCCATTGATGACCTGCTTGGAAGAGTCAAAAACGCTTTCAAAGACTTCTATCGACGGCAAGAAGATGTTTGCAGCAAGAGGGCCCAACGAGCCGCAAAGTGTTGCAATAAAGATGAACAATATTTTTCGGTTGTGGAAAACCGAATATATCTCTTCCAGCCCTTGATCCAGCATATTGATCTGATTTCAGAAGCAAATATTTTTAGCGGGTTTGCGAGAATTTTTATTGGGTCTTATATTCGAGCATTTTTCACTTATGGCTGTTTGCAGTCTCGCCTACTTCTTTTGTGGTCGCGAGGGGGCAGGGCATACGTCCGAATTGCAATTGCACCAAGGAAAAAAGAAAGACTTCATTGTAAGATTTTCTAGGCTTCGATAATCTCGAAGACATACTTTTATCATCGATTTAATAGAAAAAAAAAATAACGGCACCAAATTATAGCACTTTGAATTAGAACACGCAAGAGGACAGATTTTCGAATAGACTAATTTTTTAGCGTCGCGAGGAGACAACATAACAAATTTTTGCTTGACATGGTACAATAAAAGCGGAATGTACCATATACAAATTTTTAAATCAACCTTTTTTGTACTTTGGCATGATATGTGTGGGTCTTGATTTTGCGACAGATTAGGAAACATCTTATCATCGCAAATTTCACACTCTCCTAGAAGCGGAAGGCTACAATTCTGATAATTCTAACTACAACCATCTCCGACTATAAAAGTCTAGCCCGTGGCTTGTAGTTTGGTGGAGCAAATTTTTTTGTCAGCCTCATTTTGCATGGATGGGTAAGCTGAAGCAAAACAATCTTTCGACAAGTTCGAGTGGGCTCAAGATTGTGGTGAGAAAGGTCGAGCGATATCCGAGCTCATACAAAGATCCAGCATAAGTACTCCTTGTGCCACAAATATCAAATCCATATAGAAGGCCGCGTAATAACTCCTAGAGAGTAGCGCGTTTTCCGCTCTTATCGTTTGAATCGATACCTATTCATATTTCTTTCGATAAAAGCTCAGAAAGATGAATTAGAGAATGAAGGACAACATTTGCTCATGCCGGGCCAAATGAGCGTTGTTTTCGACTAAAAGTCACCCGCTAAGGCTTCATTGCCAGTCAAAATTGCTCAGTATAAACCTTCATATATGATGAAGATCATACTGGCAAAAAGATATTCCAGTTCATATAAGAAATGCGAGCCTTCTTCTACACTTAATCTCTATCTTCCTTTAGCTCATTAGGACGAAGTAAAAACTATAAAGGAGAAATCTTGTCACAAGATTAGACTGAATTTGGAAGTATAAATAAAGAGGATACTGGATCATCACATGCCTCCTCAGAAACAACCCTGCTAATGGCTCATGCCCAAGCTCCGTCTGTGCTCGATAAGCTTCCAGTATTTGTGCTTTGTCTTGTCCCTCCAGTAATAACCAGTCTTCAACATCACGGTGAAAGTCCCGATACAGAACAAACAGATGAAGGCAGCGGCGATAAACGTGTTTTGCAATCCTTGATTTTCGATCCACGGCGTAATTCCATAACTCATGGCAAAACTCATCGTGTTACGAATGACAACGACGGTAGCCATGGCTTCACACGATACCTCGTGGTAGCAATCAATCACATATGTCACGGCGTTCACACACCCAATGATACATAAGCCAGCCATGAGTCCGAGGCCAAACACAACTCCAAACCAGTGGATGCCATGGTATGCACCAACTCCCCAGAGAATCAAGGCACAGGGGCCCAAAATAGCGTAGACCGAGAGAGCCCATAATCTGTCTTCTGCATGAGAAAGCCCACCCCTTCTCTTGGCGATCTTGATCTTCAACAAGTCGGTAATCCAGCCCGCGTAGAAGTAGATGATCACAACAAAGATACAGGGCGAGAGGTAGGCCAACCCACACATTGCACTGGAGAAGTTATAGGGAGCTGCTCCAAGTACCAAGGCTTCAGTGGCGTTCAACACCGTGTACCAGAAAAGAGACGATCCGTATAAGAACCCACACCACAACACAACCGGGAACTGACACATTAAAAACGGCGTTTTGAAGTACTCCCAAAGAAGAAACTTCGACTTCATTCCTGATGTCAAAGACAATTTCTGAACGAAGGTCTTGGGTGGGGCGTACGCTACTGGCTCCTCGGCATCCACGAATTCCGAAAGATTGCCTAGATTCTTGCCGAGGTTGTCGCCACCCACGTCTTCTTCAGAAGCGGCCTCGGAAGTCACTCTGACTGACAAGCCCGTCTTCTCGCCTTCTCCCCTGCCATTTATCGTACCATGACTCGTGATTACGGCAATTGCATGGCCATCCTCGCCCGTCTTCACTCTCAAGCGTCTCTCGTAATTTGTCTCCTCCATGAAAAAGAAGAGAAAGACAAATCCCACCGCGCAGTAAATCACCGCCCAGAAAATGACCCATCTCCAGCCGCCCACGGCCAAATTCTTTGAGTTTTCATTGATGAAGCCAGCCACCAATGGAGCAATATAGTTGGATCCAAACAACGAGCATGCGTAGATTCCCATGTATGTGGCTCTCTCGTGCTCGAAAAACAAATCCGATATTGTAGCCTCAGGCAACGCCTCAATGGGAGCAACGGCAATGCCGGCCAAGATCTTTGAGATGATCCACACCCCGTTTGTCTTGACGAAAGGCTGCCATAAACTCAATAAGGTACAAGCCAAGGTGGAAAACAAATAAACTGGTCTTTTGCCATATTGCATTGCAAGAGGTTGGAAAATGAGACACCCCAAGCCCAAAAACAAGAAGTTATACCCGGTTCCTGCGTTCAACTCTGCCACTGTTATATTGATGCCTTCTGCGGCTGCAATGTCGGTGAGAATAGAGTAGATACACGTTCCAGGAATTCCTGTGGCAAAGACATAGACCACCACACAAAACACGTGCAAGTATTTACGGGATTTCGACCAATTCAACGGGTCATTCGGATCGTCCGACGGGGTGGGAATGAGAACAATGTCTTTTTCTTTCTCCTCAAAGTCGACGAGGTGCGTCGTGCCAGGAATGGCCGAGTAATCAATTGGCATACCAGATGTGAAGCTAGGTGTAAATGAATAGCTGACGAAAAAACAAGACGGTTTGACATGATTGCAGCCGCATATATATGTATGATGATGATTTGACAGCTACGTGAATGTCGAAAGGCGGAATCTCGGCTACTACCTTTTTTGGCACTAATAAAGTTTACCTGGATGCTTATCTTACTTCAGATAAGCAATGTTTTATGTGCAAGAGAAAGCACTTGACCTGTTGATGAAAACGTAATCTCGAGATTGACGTGCAATACTCTAAATTTCTTTGGGCTTATCTCTATCGGATTTCCTGATTAGGCTGGGTTGTTTTTGGGGATGCTAGCTTCCAAAAAAGTAGAAAGATAAAAAGTCTTGGCACATAGTCATTCACATGGAAGCCGCTCTCAAAACCACACGAAAGATTCTTTTCTCATCATGTCGCAATCATACCAGATAGCGATCTCTACCCAAGGTAAATTCAAAGCCCCGACCTCGAACCATGAATTGTGCTACCCCAAATACCTCTGTGCTCTCGGATCTGACAATTCGGTCGTAAATTGAAAACCGTTGAACGGATTGCTTATCTCCATGTATTCTTTATCACGGGTATTTCGGCTAAGCACCCAGAAATTAGGTTTCAAATAGTAATAAATCCCGCAGTCCACGACGACGCGACGCGCGTGTTACACCTTCCTAAAATGGTCAACTGCCTTATCTCCCAATAGTCCTACTGAAAAACATCGGAACTAAAGGCTCGGGCTTTCTTAAAAAAACAATTTCTTTTCGACCAGAGTAAGCACACAGTTTTTTTCTCATGCAATCCCAGAAAGCGAGGGTCTCGAGACACACACCTTTCTTTTATTTAATCAAATTTTGTTATTTTTAATTCCATTTTATGTTTCGTGTTATTCACATCAGTGACCAGGAGTTTCTTAATACAGTCGGCCGGAGATCCCTATCGCCCCACGCCCTCTATACTGTTTACGTATCGGTCCCGCGCTTGGGTGGCAAATTGCAGGAATGGCTCTAAAAAATTGAATTCGTGGTTCCGAACCGAGGTTCCGCTCTTATCAGTTGAGACCGCGCAATCACCTTACGCATTCGGCACTTGACGTTTCAATTGCAAGTAAACAGATAGATCATGGAGGGGCATATCTATAGCTTTGGTTTCGACCAAAAATCTTTTCTAGAATACCCCGAAATACCAAGAAAAATACCCCAATTTTCTTGAAAAGCCCAGGCGCCCCTCCGCAAATACTCCACTCGATCCAAATTCCGAGATCATCTCTTTCTAACATATAATCGTACAATGCTTTTTGGTAATTCCACAGACACCACCTCGGACGAGGCCAAGTTCGAAACCTGGGAGCTGAAAATCGCCAAGTATTGTGAAAAGCTCCGTGCCGAGGTCAGAGATCCTTATAAGATTCCCGACTCAGAAGTGCCCCTGGTCGAGAAGTTGGATTCTGGGATCAATGCCATTGACCTTGGGGAGCTGTTCTTGCTGGCTGAGGAAAAGCAATTGACCGGGCTTGAAGGCACCGTGCTTGCCAAAAAGATTGCCGCCGGCGAGATCTCCTCGGTCGAGGCTTTCCAGGCGTATGCCAAACGTGCTGTCATTGCCCATCAATTGACAAACTGTGCCATGGAGCTCTTCCTTGATGAAGGCTTGCAAAGGGCAAAAGAGCTCGACGCGTATTTTGCCAAGCACGGGAAAGTGGTGGGCCCCTTACATGGATTGCCCGTGTCTGTGAAGGAGCATCTTGATATCGAGGGGAAAGTCACCCACTCGAGTTTTGTCGGCTGGATCGAGAGAGTCTCGCCTCAGACGTCATTGAGTGTCAAAAACTTGTACGAACAAGGCGCGATCTTATACGTCCGGACATCCGAGCCGCAAACGATGATGCATTTGTGCTCAAACAACAATATCACGGGGAAAACAAGAAACCCATGGAACACAAAGCTCAACCCAGGTGGATCTTCCAGTGGAGAAGGGGCCATAGCCGCCATGAAGGGAAGTGTCTTTGGTTTGGGAAGTGACATCGGTGGCTCTGTCAGAGGCCCTGCTGCGTTTTGTGGAGTCTGGGGCCTTCGTCCTTCATCCAAACGGCTCTCTTTGATGAACTGCTCGTCTGGCTACGTGGGCCAGGTCCAGGAGCTCGTGTTTCCCGTATTAGGCCCATTGGCCCGGAGCGCAGACGATTTGGACCTCTTCATGAGAGCCAGCATAGCCAAGGAGCCATGGCAGACCGATGCAGAAGTGCTTCCAATCCCTTGGAAAGATGTGCCTGAGCCAGAGGCCAAGTCTTTGAAGATCGCCATTATTTATGACGACGGGTACGTGAAGCCAACGCCTCCTATCATCAGAGGATTGAGAACCGCAGCAGAAAAGCTCGTAAAGGCCGGTGTCTCTGTTGTTGAATGGGAGAACATCAATGTCAAGGAAATCGTAGAGGCAACGTACGCAGGGTACAATTACGACGGCAACCACACGCAGAAAAACCTGCTTGCCACTTCGGGCGAGCCGCTCATGCCTTTGACGGCAAAGAATTTCACCTTTGGGTGCGGGGATGCCGGCCTTTCTGGCCTCGAGGTTCAGAAGCTTTGCTATGTTCGGGACAAGAACAGAAACCGGTACTTGGCCCAGATGAATGACCAGGACATCGACTTCATATTGTCTCCCACGTACGTTTCTGTTGCGTCGAAGCCTGAAACTATTCACTACTGGGGCTACACAAACCTTTGGAACATGCTCGACTTTCCAAATGTCGTTTTCCCCACAGGTTTGCATGTCGAGGCTGGATTAGACGCCAGAGACTCGTCTTACGAGCCACGCAATGACGTTGAAGAGTATGAGTATGGCCTTTACACCGGCCCAGAGGACTTTTTGGGAGCCCCAATCGCACTTCAATTGACTGGCAGAAGATACAGAGATGAGAGTGTTGTGAAAGCGGCAAAGGTCTTGCACGCTATCATCAGCAAAGATTAAGAAATTGCATTGTTTAAAAATACAAAGGGCTCTGAGTCACTCTTTTTATAAATGCACATTATCGATCAGGAATATAAGAAAATCTGGTGTTTTCAATCTGTGTCCTCAAGACCTCACTTCACTGAGCTGCGCGATGAAAGAAGCCTGCTGATGAGCGCCCAGAGTACATAATCATGGACCTTTTCATGTGAATTTGACACCTGTCAAAAACTTAGTTAAAATAAAAAAGGTACTTCGAAACTCGGTTACCAGATAGCCTATCTCTCAATTAAAGTATGTAAAAATTGTTGTGGCATCGATTTGCTCAGAATGGTCACGTGACCGCTCCGATCTTTCCGTTGATGCCTCTTTGATCAAATGTCCCAAACCTATTAAAACACATGAGTGCTTTTGCCTCTCTTGGAAAACTGCCAAATGTGCAAGACTATTGCTATCCCCACCCCTTACCAGCACTTTTGGAGAGACTCGTTGATAAGTCGAGCTTCGAATTCACTATAGAGAACTCCGCCTTTGCCCCATCCTCGGTCTTCCTCGCCCTTCAACCTTTGCAATATTTAGTCATCAGAGGCTTATATCAGCTCAAGGTGCACCGTGGAATTTGTATCATAAACAATGCTCACCAGCTAGCATGCGAAGAGTTCTATCCGATCATCACGAGTTCCGCAGAGTCTCTACCGACAATTGCGGCTCCTTCAACACCTGACTCGCAGATGCAAGGTCCGACCAAAGACCTTGAAATTTTCCCAGGTTATGCCACTGTCATTGAAATCAAAAATTGGACCATAGGAATCGAAAACCTTGGATCCTACATGCCTCTGTTGGCGAAATTGTACAAACGACTAGAAGCGCGCTATACGTTCGAGTTTTTGCTCGAAGCTGAAGACACGTCGAGTGCAATTTATTTCGATGAATACACATTGCGTGTCTTGAATAATACCTGTCGAAATATGGAAAAGGTCGCTATCTTTGGAGTGCCCAAGAGTGGGAAAAGAACATTTGCGAAGGCCTTGTTGAACAGTACAATACTTTGTGGGAAGAGGCCAGTAGCATACCTCGATTTAGACCCTAGCAGTATTGATGGCAACAATCCTGGGTGTATATCCTTGAGAGTATTGAGAAAGCCTGTACTTGGTGAGTTTTTTTTCTGGGACTATGATGAGGAAAGCAGCGATCAAGTCCATCGCTACTATGGGCACTCTTCTTTTGCAGAAAGGCCTTCTCTCTACCTACAGTATTGCTGTGAGCTACTTAATCACTACCATAAAGTATTTGAGAGCAAAGGAATCCCGCTTGTGGTCATATATCCTTCGTGGATCAAGGGATACGGAAAAGAAATCCTCGTTGAATTCACAAAGACATTAAAACCCAAAAAGTTGATCTATTTGACGCATAATAATGCCCTTGCGTTGGACAGTTTCCAGGCGGACGTTTTCGAGGAGTCAGACCATCCAGACATCGAGGTGCTTTCTGGATTTCAAGTCAGAGACACCACCATAGTGAGGGGTGTGCGGAAAGATCGGGCTTTAACAAAAAAAGAGCTTTTGTTTCGAAATAAACTTCTCTACTTTCACCAGACCTCCCCTCAAGAATTCGACCTTATTACTCCGCTTCTTCATAAAGCACCTGTGGCCCTTTCGTTTGATCGTGTTGCTGCCGTAAGTGTACTCAATCTCGAAGCTGGTGGAGACCTTCTAAGAACAGAGGTGTACGACCTCATTGAAGCCACGATGATGGCTATTCTTGTGGTGAAGGACCTTTCGTCTCGACCTGAAAACTTCTACATACCACGAGCGGAGTTCGACCTGCTTGACGCCACCTACATCGGTCTATGTATGGTGCATCTGGTAGACACTAGTGAGCGCATTTTCAATTTGTATTTGCGAGACGCGAGCTACATTTCTGACCAAATTTTGCAAGCGCAAGCCAACGGTCATTCGATTGTATTGGCTCGCGGAGAAGGAGAAATCCCTGCCGTTGAGTTTACAAACGGACTATCGGGCGAAATCAAAAGCTTGCCTTACGTGAGCTCGGAAAGAATGCAAAAGCTAGGCGGGATCTGGAAAGTCCGCAGAAACATCGGCAGAAAAAACCAAGGCTAGACATACTAGAAGAGAGAATTTACGGTAATGCACACAAACGATTGGCTCAGCCATAAGCTTCCAAGTGAAAAAATTGGGTGCAAAAAGCCTTTGATAGTTTTCTTGCTGCGTTCACGTGATCTCAGCATTCAATTTGCCTCGCGTGCTTGCAAATTTGCATTACGTCATACAGGCTAAAAACAAGACAGCGTCACACTACACTCAATGAGAAATATAGAATACGATTGAATATTTTGTAGATGATGAAATATAATCTAAGCTTTTGTTGGCTTAAACTGCTTGCCTTGCTCTCCTGTTATCAAGACATTTGATGTATGTTTAGGTCTGGAATTTCATGACTTGTCTAAATTGGTGCACGGGCCCGGGCCATGATTTGACAGGTGCCTAAATTAGACCTAGCAATAGCATATCAAGTTTGCAGACACAAGTAACCTGTCCAAACCACATAAAGTATCGCACAGACAATTATGAGGCCTTCTCATTTTTTCCTGTTATCGCTATTGTCTTTACCGGCATGGGCAATTGTCCCTGAAGGCCGGCTCATGAACAACGACCCGGACCTGGCCCGTCACAGTCGACACTCACTTCCTAACTTGCTCAAAATCGACACAGTCTCCGAACTTGCTCTGGATTGGGATGTCAGAGGCAACATGGAGTTTGATGCTGGGCGTTTGCTCGTGAAAGACGGAAAAGGATCGATTTGGTCGCGTCATCCTTTGGCGAATTCGAAAGACGAATGGACTGTTGATCTAGTTTTCAGGAATTCGGAGCAGGAGGACGTAGACGATCACTCCTTCTACGAGACAAACGGATTGTCTTTCTGGCTCCTTGATGGTCTGATTCCTGATGATACGCTGAATTTCGGTGGGCCTCAGCGCTTTGACGGTTTGCAGCTTTTGATGAACAACTTAGATTATAGAGGCCTCAAGATTTTCGCCAACGACGGCACGAAAAACATAGAGAATGCCGAGGCAAATGCGCTTGGCGGATGCAGAGTCAATTATTTGGACTCCATGGTCCCCTTCACGATGCGTGTGTCCTACTCTGCGTCAAAGAATTGGTTCAAGGTGCAAATCGACAACAATTTGTGCTTTAGCACCGATGCCTTGTCTCTCGGCAAGATCAACTCTGATCTTGTCTTGGGTGTTTCTGCGTCGACCAATCCTGTGTCAAAAGAATACTGGGAGGTGATGAAAATGGACATTTTCGAGAGTCTCTCGGAGGATGCAATCGATGATCATGGTGTGATGGAACATCCGACCCTTAAAACTGTCACCAAGACCCGCGTGGAGTCTGCCCAAAACACGAACTCACCTCAGCAAAAACGGCCTTCGCTCATGGAGAAGGTCATGGCCAATCAAGCCCAGCGTGAGCAGCAGCCTGTGCAAAACCTCGATAAATTCGACTCGTCGTTATCGGATATCGCGTCTAAATTGTCGCTTCTAGAACAGACCGTCAATGCGTTTGACTTGACGAAAATCATCGATCTCTCCGTGGCCATTGATGGTATCAAGCAGATTCAAAGCCAGCAGCTGTCGGTACTCGGAGAATTGAAGGCAACATACGAAAACTTCGAGTCCTTGTTAGCTTCGCACTATAAAGAAATGACAGAGTCTGTCCGTGTGCTCAATCAAGAGGTGGTTGAGGAAATCAGGAGACATCGTTCCGAGGTGCATGGTGTCTCAAGCAAGGTTGACTTGTTAATGGATAATCACAAGGACATCTCAGGCCAATTCCAGAATCGGGATAACAGAGCGGCTGATTCGGAACTATTCGGCACAATCGTGAGATGGGTCTTGATCCCTTTGATCATTGGTATCGTTGCCGTAATTGTCGTTGTGTATAGGCTTAAAAAGGATATTAAGCACTCTAAGTTGCTTTGATCCCGAGTATTTATGAGAATTCAAATCGCTTACGAGATGCCTGGGGCGTTCAATCATTCATTATGATATTACTGCGATTATTATGCAATTCGCGTAGTGTCCTATACATTGTCCTTCATAGACTTTTTCAAAAACTCTCCTGGCATATCGAGAATTCGATTACTCCTTTTGCATTATTTTCTTCGGTGCCCGCCTGATCGCTATATGTGCGAGCTGTAGTTACCGCTCGACAAGCTTGCTATGCTTGGAACAAGTTGATGGGCGGAATCAAGAATCGTCACGTTCGGCACGGCACCCTCGCTAACTGTGAACCTCAACTTAGTTCCAGAAGCAGACTCGCGCGCGAGACCAGTAGTCATGATTCTTGCTATGAGTTTGACTTCTGGCGAACCGGAGCTAAGACTCAAGGGCTCAGTGTACCTCCAAGCAATTCTATTGAAGTCTTTGTTGAAGGACCCTTCTGGTTTTGAAGAAGCCGAGATTGACGCGACAGAGCTGTCCAACAGAGCAGATATCGTTAGGCCATCGAGAATGATCTGCTTACTATAGCCTGGGTTCAAGGATAATTTGATGATGAGACTGGCCTGCTTTGGCTCGAATTTCCAAATTTGCTTCACCAAGACTGGGACATGATCAGCATCCAGATCGAGCAGATATTTGATGCCACCCAAAGTTTTACCAGAGATAGGGGCCAAGTTGAGGGTGTACTTGTCACTGCCATGCTTCGCCATCAATTGGTCATTGAGCAAAAATTTCGAGAATTTCGTTGGGATGTGAACGGTGAGCAGGTCCAACGGTTTGTTGGAATTGTAGTTGAAAGCAATTTCACCCAACACCTGCGATTTGGTCACGTTTCCATCCTTGAACGTCGCATTGATAATCTCTGCAATCGACGTGTTCAAGCCCTCTCTGATCGGCTCACTAGACGCGCTGAAATGCTTGAACTGGTCTTGCCTCAACAAGGAATTACCTGTGGTCTGACTCACAAGAGACATCCTATCGGAGTTGCTGTGTGGAGGAACAAAAGAGTCACGGGCACTATGAAGGTTATGGAAAGAGTCTCTCTGTGCCTCATGCTGAACAGGGTGGACCTTTCTCGATGGAGGCGGAGGTGGTGGCCGCGCTGCAGCAAACGATTTGGTATTGTTTGAAGCAGCCTCAGGAAGAGAGCTGTTTGCATGGTAGGTATGATCCTCGTTCGCTGATGCCTCGGGAATCACAGGTATGTGAGACTCGCCGAAAGATGCTGGTGCCTTTTCGACCACCGGGGTGTGCTGAGGCGTTGAGATCGACTTGGTCTCATCACCGTACTCAAAACTGTATTTTCCAGAAGACGTGTTTCTTGAACGCGAGTCGGAGTCGACCTCGACCTTCGGGGGTTGTCCCAAATCATGAGCATTGAGAAGCGACAAACGCTTTCCATTTTGGTCTACTGGGGCATCGCTCTCATCTTCTGATGAGGAGTATTTGACAAAATTGGCATCTTCGTCCAGTTCACCAACACGCGACTCATAAATAGGGGTTTGTGGACCACTCTCCTCTTCAGACTGGGTGTAGGCAGCTTTTGGAGCCAAAGGTTGCAACAGTTTTGACGCTTGCGATGGCTCCAAAGGAGCAGGTGGTGATGCTTTGAGCGGCTGCAATGGTTGAGAAGGTTGCGATGCCTGTAACGGCTGCGATGTCATTGATGACTGCAACGGTTGCGACGGTTGCAAAGGGGCTGCGTCGAATGCAGGTTTGAACGTCAGAGGAGCCTTCCCATCAGCTGGGCCAAATGAATTTGTCCGGGCCTTTTGCGTAGACACAATTGGCTCTCTGTTTTGACTTGGAATAGGCTCATTTGACACTGCTGCGGGTACCATAGGTTTGTGTTCATTACGGGTCATCGAATGACGTCTGGAATTGGAGCTGAGAGGGTTCTGGAAAGAGTTCCTAGCTTCTGTCTTGGAAGCATATGTACCCAGTCTTGACGGAACCGAAGTCGCCAGAGCGTCCTCCGGAATGGTCTCAGAGTGGCTCAACGACGAGTTCTTTTTCTTTCTGCCGAGAATCGAGCCCACCTTCAGGCGCAACTTCGATTTCCTTTTCTCTTTCACTGGGGATGTTCCCGAAGTAGACCCGGAGTTCATGGAGGCCACTGAGGGTCCACTCTGGGCTTGAGGTCTCGAAGGCGACGCGTGGGCGGGAGGTGCTGCTTTGGATTTGGCCTCAGCAGAAGGCACACTGGCTTTTATCATATAGTCGGTGTAGAGCTTCATTTCGTTGTCAATATGGTATTCCTTCAAAATGAAATTGACAGCATTCTCGTTTTTGTGGACCAAGCTCGAGGTCTTGGTGTTGAGCGTGTTCAAATACGAGATGAAGGCATTGAAAATCAAGTCTTTTTCAAACTTCTTATAATTCTCGAAGTTGTCGAGGATTGCAGGCGCCTTGACATTCCAGTTGTATGCGCCGTTAGCATCATTCATATGAGACTTCATCTCCAAGAGCTCCTCGGAGTTAACCAAGAGCTCAGAGTACTTGAAATCGTCCTTGAAAGCAGAATTGAACAGGCTCAAGACGTCTCTTTTGATCACCTTGATCAACGACTCGTTCACTTGGATTTGCGACATCACTGACGACGCAACGCAATTCCAGATCTTATCAAGGGACCCAAACTCTGCTCCAGCGGCCGTGAAGAAGTTGCGCCCATTGGCAACCAACGTATTCAAGTCCTGATTATATCTCGCTACCATGGAGGCATAGTTGGCAAACCAAACCAGCAAGTTTTTCTCAATGAGCTGTGAGCTCAATTGCAAGGAGTGGGGGAGAAAATCGGCCACATCCTCAGGAGACTTCGACGTCAAAATCGTCGTAGGAAAGTCAGAATCGGACATTTGAGTTGAGTGCAAAATTCAGCAGGTGTTTGAGAGTGAAGAATAATACTGGAAGATAGAATAATTCGGCTTTCAATAATGCTTTTCCAGGAGATTTCAAAAGATTTTGACTTGTCAAGATTTCACTTTCTGCTCGATGTCAGCCACCTTGAGTCTGATTGTTTGCCAGCACTGCCTTTTGCCTCTTCAAGTCAAGCACTTCGAGGTTAAATTGAGGCTTCGGTGGGTCAGGTGCACTCGGATGTTGTTTGCGAGGGTCGGCGCGCGTCTTGTGTGCAAGTCCGCCCGCGGATTTTCAAGAGCAATTAGTGGCGCGGATAGGGGCCCCCGGCTAACCCGGCCCAGGAATAAAGATCTGTTTGAAATGGAAAAACCAACAACCATCACTAAGTGTTTGCAATCTTTTGATTATAAAAAGAACAAATATGGTGAAAAATTTACAGCTTTTCAAGATAAGGCATCAAAAATCATGAATTGAATTGGCAGAGTATTTTTGCGGGCCCATTCGTAGTTAATTTTTTATTAATTATTGTAGGAATTCGAATCGATTTGAACAAGCCTTCTCTCACTCTTTCTGAACAACAGAGAGTTAAGATATGACAGAAAGTGCCCAAGACATTCTTGAAGATGTTGACAAAATAGAGATTTTGTTTGAAAAATGGGTTTACTTGAAACAAACAACGAAATACCTTTGAAGATGCCAGTGAGCTGTTTCCAACGGAGACCTCTCGTTTGTAAAGCTCCAGCTCCCACCCTTAGCACTAACTGCGGTATGTGAAAAAAAAAAAACATCACTATGAGAAAGATCATAAAATAGGGAGAAATCAACGGTTACTGATAAAAGACAAATAGTTTGTTATTTTCTGTTGCAAGAAAACTAAATAAAAAAAAAAAAAAATAGAATCTTTTTTGAGTGAAGCAAGTGAAGGTTTCATGCCAGCCTATATCGGTTGGTTTGATGTATATGTAGAATCTTTTCAAGGCCAATCCTGCTATCTCATCCTGCTCTTAGAAAACGAAACTTGATCCGTTGATACAACACTTGAACACCAATGGTACTAAGGCTTGGCCTCACACATCCTGTTCCTCGTCCTCTGCCTGATTGCACGTGCGGCAAAACAACCAAAAGAATAAAAGTGTGGGAAAATTAAAGAAAGAGGGCTCGAGATAAAAAGCCAATTGGCCTCGGTTCTTCATGCAAACTTTCGAAGCAGGCCCGGAAACACATTAAACATAAATGAAATCTGAACCTCGTCGTGTAATATTACTAATCTCAAAGACAACCTTGGTTGCCTCATGAGCTGAAAAAAGATTGTCCACGCAAATCAATGAGCGTACGCTAGAGGAGCTTTTTCCTTGGTCAATCATTTTGTATGTAACTCAAGTCTTTGCTATAACCTTTACACACTTGCTCTACATGTTTTAGAATCCACGAAAACTCCTGGGATTTTTCTCTCGCCCTCTCACAAAATGCAAATGGTGTTGCCCCATGTGGATGAATTTCATCGGCGCCGGTACCGCAACCCGCGCAAGTTACAGACAAAGACCTGGCTCATAATCTCATGCGCTTATTTAGCAAATTTTCGCTTTCAACACACACCACTGATTTCACTCACTCTACACCGTATTACACCTGATTCTGCATCTGCCACGCCGGCCAAAGTGTACTTCGCCTCTGGCATTTCTTTTCGTTATCGCTTTTCTTGGCTCTCCCATGTGATCGAGTCATTTGGTGGCGTGGCATCGTGCTAGGTCCCTGTACTTTGCTAGGCCCATTTGAATTTTCCAGGATATATGAAGCTACGTTTGGATTTTGCCTCGGGTCTACGCCGTCTGTTTGTATGAAACAAATCATGCAAGCTCGAAATGTCCCCATGACTCAGTCGCGCCATTAATGCATTGTAGGTGAGGTAACCGAACGAATTATCGGTCGATATGGCACGCTTTCGGAAATGTGTACATACCGCGGCTAGCGTTATCTAAACACCAGCGGCTTGCGCAACTTCGCGAGCGCTTATATGCCTGAGCGTGCAGACAGCATCGCGATCGCTCGGGCTAGCTGGATCGTGATTGGCCCGATCTTATCTCTGTTATCGAGCCCGAGAAGATGCTAAACGGGACTCGCCTTGTATAAATATGACGGCTGGTCTTTGGGATAGTCCCGGACTTCGGAGCTTTGTTTGATATACTTATTCAGATTCGGCCGAGGCACTTTTGTTTTCCTGAACGCCTTTTTCTTATTTTTTTTTCTCTTGTCTCGATATCGTCTTTTTATCGCTGAGACTCATACTGCCTACTGCTCAGTACTCAATCCTCGCAGCCAATTGATTAAAACTAATTGAAGTCTCATTCCGGCCATGTCTAGCACAGAAACCGCCGCTATGAGCACAGAAACGTTCTCTGGAACAGGGACGGGCGGCAACTCGCTCACGCAAAATATGAACGAACAGTTTGTGGCGGCCGACATGGTATGGGTCGGCATTTCCGCGGCCTTGGTGTGGATCATGATTCCTGGAGTTGGATTGTTGTACTCCGGAGTCAGCAGGAAAAAGCACGCGCTCTCCTTGCTATGGGCCTCGATTATGGCTGCGTGTCTCACAAGTTTCCACTGGTTTTTCTGGGGATACTCGCTTGTGTTTTCACACTCTACAAAGTCCCAATTTTTGGGCGACTTGACCAACTTCTGTTTGATGAAGGTGCTTGGTGCGCCTGGTATTGTCAGCACGGTGCCCGACATCTTGTTCTGCTTTTTCCAGGGAATGTTTGCCTGTGTCACGGCGATTTTGATGGTCGGTGCAGGCTGTGAAAGAGCCCGCTTGTTTCCTATGATGGTGTTTCTCTTCATCTGGTTGACGGTTGTCTACTGCCCCATTGCATTTTGGGTCTGGGGTGGTAACGGCTGGTTGTTCAACTTGGGCGCCTTGGACTTTGCTGGAGGCGGACCCGTGCACGAAAACTCCGGGTTTGCAGCCTTGGCCTACTCTCTCGTTTTGGGAAAGAGACACGATCCTTTGACCAACGGCAAAATGCCCAAATACAAGCCCCACTCTGTGACTTCGATTGTGTTTGGAACTGTCTTCTTGTGGTTCGGATGGTTTGGCTTTAACGGTGGTTCTACAGGAAACGCCACCATCAGATCCTGGTACGCCTGTGTCAACACGAATATCGCCGCAGCCAGTGGTGGATTGGCATGGATGTTTGTGGACTACTTCAGAACCGGCGGCAAATGGTCTACCGTGGGGTTGTGTATGGGAGCCATTGCCGGGCTTGTTGGTATCACGCCAGCTGCCGGATACGTGCCAGTTTACACCGCAGTAGCGTTTGGTGTTGTACCTGCCATTGTGTGTAACTTTGCCGTCGACTTGAAGAACATCTTGCGTATCGATGACGGTATGGATGTGTTTGCCTTGCACGGAGTTGGTGGATTCATGGGCTCGGTCATGACGGGTTTGTTTGCAGCTGACTACGTGGCAGCTACCGATGGGTCCACGGTCATTGCCGGTGGCTGGATGAACCACCACTACAAGCAATTGGGGTACCAGTTGGCCGGATCTGTTTCTATTGGAGCATGGTCGTTTGTGGTCACGGCTATTATCTTGTATGCCATGGACTTTGTGCCATTCTTGAGGTTGAGATTACACGAGGATGAGGAATTGATGGGTGTGGACTTGGCCGAGATCGGTGAGTACGCTTACTACTACGAGGAGGATGACGACGGATTGGGCCCAAAGACGTCTCCATATGTCTTGGAGCCCATCAGATCCAACGACCCCAAGGTCGCTCAATTGAGAGAGGCTGCCAAGAAAGAGAAGGAGACAAGAACCCACGAGCCCGTCGAGGGTGTAGCTTCCAACGGGGAAGCATTTTCACCTGCCGAGTCCGAGGAGCACAGCAAGGCTTGAGCTCGCGAGGAAAATCATATTTAATAACTGGTTCCAAGTCGAGCGCGAGACACCCTGAGGGGCTGTTCCGATGACTTTAATGTAATAATTCGAAAATTTTATTTGTAAAACGTGGACATCCATACATAAGATCCGTAGGGTATGACCAGAAGTTTGTAAGAATTACTCTCGTGTATGCCTGTTTCATCAGAACAAGCTTCTAGGTTCTCACAAATGGCGGCACAGTGATGCGAATATGTCTTTTCATTTGAAGGTCTTAGAGGTGATAAGCCTGCATACGGCAGCACGGATATCGTCTTGCTCTTATCTGGATCTCAATAAGAGACATGATAACCACGCCTTTTAAAACCCAGAAGCCTCAACTTGAAACAAAGTCTACATTTTTTTGGCTTGGAAACTCAATTTTTTCTTGAGTTAACCCGGAAACAGAATAACTGCCAAATAGTTACACGGAAATTTCCGCTACTTTCACTGAAGGTTTTGATCACTCGCATTCTTCGGGATAGACGCCTCTTATTGGAATTTATGACAATACACAGCCAGATGCGCTTCGCTGTATGCCGTAAGGT
>JAKTUN010000160.1:0-21477 GCA_030556725.1 Metschnikowia viticola | reverse complement strand
TCTTCGTCCTCTTCGGGAAATACCGACTGTGGCACAAAGTTTCTACGCGTGCCCAGACGGACGGAGTTAGTGAGAGAATTCAGTCTCAAACTGAGAGATCTATTCTGCTGTGGTGGCCCTGTAGAATACGACGCCTTGGGCGTATAAGTATACAGATTCATCAGTCCTGTGCGCGCATACCCGCCAAGAGAGTTTGAGCGATAAGACAGGCGATTTGCCGGTCTTTGTGTGCGTGGCGGGTTTGACGAAACAGGTTGTTTCTGATGCATTTGAAGGGCGGCAGCTGCCGCCTGACTAGCGTTAGAGAGCGACTGGGCCCGCTGGACATTCTGCAGAGAGTTGGTCTGCGAAGCCCGTGTGTACTCATCTGAGTATTTAGCAAAACCCTGATAGTTCAGAGTTTTCCGTTTGTTGAAAAGTCCCATTCTAAGTGTTTGAGAAGGAGGACGATGTTTGAGTCACGTGTGCCGCTGCCAAGAGAAGCGTCAGCGGAGTATCAGAATTGTATCAAAGGTGTACCAGAAACGTATCAGACGTGTAACAGGTATGTGTCAGAGATGTTTCACCTGTCAGACGTGTATCAGATGTGTGTCAGATGTGTGTCAGATGTGTGTCAGATATGTATCAGATGCGTGTCAGATGTGTGTTAGATGTGTGTCCTTGTCTCAGCTGTCGGACTTGTAGCAGACGGGTAGCGAATGTGTCTCACGTTTGTAGCAGGATTGTGTCAGCTGTGTCGCAGATATGCTCCCGGACTTCGAAGAATGTGTTTCAGCAGTGGCGAAAAGAATATCTAATATGTAATGGTACTTTATTTCTTGGTTTGAAGTGCACGGCAGAAGCAGGTGGAATTGCGCAGTGTGCCCCAGATATGTGTGAGGAGGTGCGTGTCCAGTGTAGTTCCGGTGCTTACCAAAAACAGTCAAGGGAGGGTATTCGAAAGTGCGACTGCTCAGATAACGGGCAAGACAGAATTGCAAGAATAGGCGCTGTAAAAACTTGCGTGTTGATCTTTCAGCGCTTAGTAATGATAAATTGTGAAGAGGGGAGAAAAGAGTAACATGTGAGTTTGCCGAGGAAATACCTTTTCCTGTTTTCCAGAAGCTGCTTACTTCGGGCGATGGAATGCTGCTGGCGGAGTGCAGGTAAGCATGTCACGAGCACACGGCTAAGTCGACAAAACAAAAATATGACAATAAAAAAAGGGAAAAAAATGCTTGTGTGTGCCGGAGCCACGTTCAATCCGCGGCTTGAACAACTTCCAACGATAACAAGGTATCGTGTAATAGCCCCATCTTTGTATAAGAATCATAGTAAAAAAGCTAGGGAGCAGAAGAAAATAGTGGTTTTTATGGACTCTTTATCAAAACGCCAAAAGTTTTCGAACTCGGACTCTTTTATCAAATAAACACGACTCTTTTGGGCATTGATTGTCACGTGAGCCCAAGAATCGCAAGGCACGGCAGGACGCAGGGCTCAGAGCCAGGAAGTATGCTCTTTTTGCATTTGCTTTGTTTGCTCGCATGAGCACTTCCACTTCCATGGTTGTGAGAGTTCGCGCGTTTTTAACAATATCTCCTGGATTTGATTTACGAGCCGGTCCATGAAAAGCTTAACAAAAAAATCCTGTTTTTTCGGAATGAGTCTGTTTTGATACTGACTCACTTCACTGCTTCTGTACTCATGTTTTGTTGTTGCTTATTGTTATTCTCGTGCCGTTCTGAGTATTGGCGGTAGCAAGTCTCGCGTCAATTCATATAACTGAGTTGTGGTTTTGATGCGGCGACTGTATATCGACATTTTAGAGCTTGTGCAGCAGCAACTCAAACTTACGTGCTCTGTTAACTGTCGCCTCGTGTAGAATCGGCCTTTCTGGAGGATTGAGAAGATTTTTGATGAGCCTTCTTTAGTAATCATCAAATTCAGGATCCACGTGGTGATATAGTTGACTCTTGGCAGTCTGTCCAAGCTTGTGACATCCATTCTTTTACTATTTCGCAGTTGATTATTTTATCAGAAACTCATCTTAGCGAATACCTTTTCGGGGATTACTTTACTTATGACATTGATTTTGCTTTACTTTTGGAAGGATGATTGATTTTTTGTTTTCCGAAGCCTTATTAAAAATTGGTTGTCTTCCTACGGATCAGGTAGTGGCTGGCCTATTTTCATCTTACGTATCTGCCGAAGAAAACGTGATCATAAGCTAATGATGACTTTTGGTCATTTCGCTGGCATGACTGGTAATGCGTAAAGAATAACAGGCATGATTTTTCCTGGAGCCAGTTTCAACGGTCGATTGATCTCACGGCTCCGTTTGTGCTTGTTCTAAAATACCGCACATGCCGTTTTTTCGAACTTTCATACTTGCCCTCGATTTGAGAATTCCTATATATTAGCTGAACTCTCGTAAACTGTCGAGAAAAAGCTTAAATTGTACCAAATGTTGGGGTTGAGATCAAAGACATTGTCCTTAGAAACCTCACTCTTGATCTCACAAAATCTCATGTAAAGCCCTTTTACAACATACAAGCTAATATTCACAGAAAAATACTCAGATCAAAACCTTTGAGCCTAAGTATTATTAAATGTTTGAGTGAGAGTCATTCACAGATTTCCATCATATAGAAGGACCAAATGTCAAATCACTTGAACAAGCTTTTGGCGTGTGGCCCAAACCCGCAAACATCCGCACGAGTCATCACATGATTTAAGGTCCAGCTGCAAGCTACAAACCCCCTTGAGGGGTACGGGTGTTTTCCTTTATCTCACGTAAGCCATTCTAAGCATTTTAGTCATGAGCCGCGAATCGGGTCCTGGATCTCAGCATATAAGTGGAAAGATGGGGCCATCTTAAATTTAAATAACAGACCAAAATACACTAACATTTTCCTTTATCAAGACCTTTAAAGTACGCGAAAGGACTCTGATTTTGCAAGGCAAACCAAAAGGGAGAATTGCAAAGAAAAACAAAAAGACAAGTGAATAAATCAGAGGTCTCAAGGTTATAGTATTACGAATTGCCAAACTACTCTCCTATCGCCCGGAAGAAAAAATCAAATAATTTTTTTTTGGCTTGTTGCAACTACTTCATTTTTTTTGTGTTGACCAAAAAGGCTGCAAAATCGAAAACACCTTTTTCATGGTAAACGCGCTTGTTAGAATCCTAGTGGCAGCCAGTTTCGCGTACATGGCCTTCAGAATGAGCGCGTACAGAAACAACATCACGCGGTCTGCGGAAACATCGGTGAGATCCTCGAGATCAGTCATCAATCCTACGGGATTTGCAACCAACGGCGTCGAAAATTTAGATCTGAGTGAAAACGCTATTAAGGCCCCGTCAGCCAATCCCCACCCCTTTCCAACGCTTTTTGTGTCACATGGAGGGCCAACCTTTTTGTATGAGAATGATGATTTTGGCAACAAAGGCGCTTGGCGGGCAGTGCGGAAATTGGGAACCACAATAAAGAAGGTGTGGAAGCCAGACTTCATCATTGTTGTATCTGCGCATTGGCAGCTGACTGGGCTGAACTTGATCGAGGTTGGAGTGCCGCCCAAATTGAACAGTTTTGGTAAAAAGGGGCATGATCACAAAGCCGGGATAAGGGATGCTGGGTCAACTGGTGCGCCAGGAATTGAAGGTGAGAGCGGGGACCTAACAGAAAACCCCTTAATCTACGACTTCTACGGGTTTCCTGACCACATGTACCAGGAAAAATTCCGCACGTGGAACTCACGATTCATCTCTAGCCTGGTTCAAGAACACCTTGAGCAGAATGGATTTCATGCGAAATTGACCGAGCGTGGGCTTGACCATGGGGTATGGGTGCCGATGAAAGTGGCGTTTCCACAGGGCTCAGGCGAGAGCGACATGGCATTACCGCACACACCGCTTGTCCAGGTGTCACTCACAGGAGTCGAGAGCGACTTCAAGACTCATGCACGGTTGGGAGAGGTGCTTAGTCACTTCCAAAATACGCTTCTTTGGGACCCCGTGCGCGAGAAACACTTGAAGGGGTTGGTCATCTGCTCAGGTATGTCGGTGCATAATTTGCGGGACCTCGGACCGGCGGTGCACTCGGGCAAGCGGGCGTTACCGTATGTGGCTGAATTCAGCAAGCTTGTGTCGCAGACATTGCAAGAGGGGGCCGGGACTTTGCAGCTGCTTGAGAAATTGAAGACCGAGCACAGCTCGCTCCTTCGGAAAGCGCATCCTACGCTCGAACACTTTGTGCCGCTTGTGGTTGCTGCAGGTGCCAATAAGGCCAGTGGCTTACGTAATGTGACCGAGTTGTACAACGATCATCAACTCAGTCTTGCGTGGGGTACGTATCAATTTGGTGAGTTCTCGAGTGTTTGAGCCCGTTCGCCGGCGGTGTACCCCCAAGAAGGATCATTTGACACGATTTGACAATTGGACAATAGCAGCGAGTATGTTGAACACCTGAATGTTATTGATATAGATGGAATTTTGTCTCCAATATCTCAACTATAATTAAAAGCCCAGAGCACCCGCCTTGCAGTTCACAACTGCTGCTGAAACAGATACTTCATGAATGCTTTGTGAAGGTGTTTTGACTTACACTCTTACATAAACTCGAGTACCGGAGTAGTCTAAACCCACAGCATGATTCAAAGTAGGACCAAGTCTTGATAATGCCGAGTATTCTGCGTCGGTTGTATGTCAATTAGTGTGCACCATGGGGCCATGACTCAGGATTTGAAGTCTCGAGAATTCATATGCTGTTACCCAGAAACATCATATTAGAGTTTCAAAACCGCAACTCAAGGTCCAATATTAAATTTGAGAAGAGCTATATTATACATGATGAGTGCTCGAGAGATATAAAATGCACTTTTACGCATAAGACTATGATGAGGATCCAATGCCAAAGACTCTCGAACTTATACTAACCAATCCTCGAAATCTTGATGCCGTAATAAACTACGCTCCTCTTTTT
The DNA here is from genome assembly GCA_030556725.1 of Metschnikowia viticola. Classification (NCBI taxonomy): domain Eukaryota; kingdom Fungi; phylum Ascomycota; class Pichiomycetes; order Serinales; family Metschnikowiaceae; genus Metschnikowia; species Metschnikowia viticola. The sequence continues at coordinate 16,516 of JAKTUN010000160.1, read as the reverse complement.
ACTTAAGATCGTGTATTTTCTAACGATGTTCATATGTACACGAGGATGCTCTCGGGGACGAGGTCTCAATATCCCTAGCAAATAAATCCACACCCAGTTCCAGCAAAAATCAACATGTTCAACCCGCTTTTCGTGGAAAAGTCACGGACGGCTTTCACGGAGACTACCCACAGAGAATTTTTCAAAATGAGGCCCGAGAAATTCACCCATCCCCAAAATCTAGAAACTTAGCCACGTGACTGCCACCGCCTACTTCAACAATGTCTTGACGGCCTCCTCGATAGCCTTCTCATCCAAACCCTCCAAGCTGTTTTTCACTTCTCTTCCCTTCTCGAATCTGGCGGTTATACTGGGCAGCACGCCAGAGGCCTCCCTGATCAAAACCGGGATTTTATAGTTTGTCGACGTTTTGATTGAAGGGTAGTTTTTCGTCAAGAAGCTTCTCAAGGGCGCAGAAGCCGTCCCGTTCTGCGACAAGTGGAATCTCAATTCCTTCACCGCGGCCGAAATGGCGAATTTGGTAGACATGGTTGTGCTTGGGTATCGGTGAAGATGATTATCAGATTTGGTAATTGGCCCTATATGACTGGCCGAGACGAGGCCGATGTCGCGCACGTGACTAGATGGTCTATGTCACGTGACCGTTTAATGGGGTCAAGTTTCTAGACAGCGGGGAACCCAAACATGAAGAAAATCTAGTTGTTTGAGATAGGAGTTGTTGAGTTGAGGTGGTAAGATTTGCTTTTATGAAGAGAACAGAAGCTGATTGAAGCAAGTGAAAGTACAAAAGCGCCAGGGGTTATGGCCGTAGAAAAAGTGCAAAAGGTATGAGGACAGACAAATGAGAGTCAGGGGAATCTTCAAATCACAAATTTGTGCGAAGAGAGTCGTAATTTCACCAAAAAAAAAGAACATTTTAAGCTATTGTGATAGACGTAAGCAGTGAAATAGAGCAATAGAGCAATAGCGAAGTCGTGCAGAAGTGGAGTCGTGCAATAGCGAAGTACGAAGAGCACATTCAGTGTAAAGGCTTCTGAAGTACAGAGTGTAGTTTACCAAACAAATGTGGGGGTTGAGGAGGAAAAAATACAAAAGAAGTGCTGAACCTGTCAAGCTAAAATAACCTCTATTTCTTTTCAAAATTTTGTTCTTTGCTGGGACTACTAAACATCCCTAAAATAAAACTCGAAGCTATTGAGAAGTCTCGGGTCGCGGCTGCGAACGACGAGGCTCGCCAACAACTCTGAAGTGTGCTTACAAACTCCTGCAAACTGACAATGTGAAAAGAGACAAATACGAGAAAGTAAAAGTGGAAAGAAAAAGCAAAAAGGAAATATGAGAAAAAAAAACTTTTGAGGAAATTCCAAATGCTCAGAAATAAAAGACTCATTTGCCAAAGAGAAGGGCTCCTGGACTTTTCGAGTTCGTGCTTGATCACGTGATCATGAACTATTGGCAGTAGACGAGTGAGCCATGAAATTGGTTTATGGGATGCCCTGTTCACCTTTGTTCTTTCTTTCTTGCATTTGTTTTTGCATTCATTTACTATAGAAAAGCGCATCTTTTACAAAATTCTTGATTCAAGATATGTCAATTAATTCACCACCTGCTGATTTTTTGCAGAGTCATCGTTAACAGAGCGCTGTATTTAGGGCCTCATGCTGCCCGCTCTAATACCATGTCCACCACATTTCTACATCAAATAGCTCAACGGTCGAAATAAGGACTTCCAGAAAATCATCAAAATCTCATAAAAAAGGTGGGAAATGGTCTCTTCTGCATTTGGCGTGGTGTGTACGATGTAGCCAGCCGTCACTTACTACTGGAGTCTGTCACGTGACACTCAAATACTCTCAGATTCTCTCCTTAGAGTGGACAGTCGTCAGAAAGCACACCCAGTTTGCGTGGAGAAAACACCCACTGAACAAAACTAGAGCTCTCAGAAATCAATCAAATATTGCCAATCAAACTTTTTTACTTTCTTATATTTTTCTGATTTGCAATCTCTCTATACCCACTACTCTGAATCGAAGGACATCATCGTGGGCCGTGGCCGCGCTGGTCACGTGACGCCATCTCGCAAAAACCACCACCCATCGCTCTCATCTCGCCTCACCGTGCAAGCCCGGACCTCTTATAGCCCCTCTAATAGCCCTCTTTTTGCATCCGCCATCCGCATCTGAACCCCTACAGCATGGCAGAAAACAACCCCGAAGGCGGGCTTCTGCCCGAGGTGCTCCTATTGGAGGACAAGCTCGCGAAGATCCGGACCCAGGTCAACTCGAAGCTCGAAAACCAGAAAAACCTCGCTCTCATCTTATCGGCAGTGGAGGAGAACATCGACGAGCAAAACAACACAAAAACCCCCGTGGCGTACTTTGTGTCGTTCCTCGCGCTCTTGGACCAGGCGGTGGTCGACGACCAGGTCGCCGAGGCCAGCGTGGCCGCCGCCGCCGCATACTTCCTCGACCTCGTGATGCCATGTGCACCCAAGCCGCTCATGAAGCAGCGATTTGCAGCCATCTTGACGAAGTTGGCGCCCGTGTTGACCAGCACAGCCGCCGACGCGTCGCTCGTGCGCTCGTCCATCGGCGCCTTGCAGACGCTCTTGCTCGCCCAGGACAGCCAGCAGTGGCTTGCGGCCGGACATGTATCTCCGAAACGGGCCTTGGTGGGCATGTTGGAGTTGTCGTTCGACCCGCGGCCCAAGGTGCGCAAGCGCGCCCAGGAGGCCGTGCACACCATCTTGGCCCACCCGCCGCCGTCGCCGTCGCCGCTCCACAGCTCCGCGGGGCTCTGTGCGGACTTGGCTTTACAGAGACTCGTCAGCCTCGTGGCAACGGCGCCAAAACCGAAGAAACACAGCACCAACAAGGAGCTGAGCCTGGCGATCATCCACACGTTGCAGCTCGTGACGGCCATCACGTCGGCGAACGCGTGGCCCGCCGACAAGACCGACGCGCTCTGCGACACCTTGCTCGACGTCTCGCGCACCTCCGACCAGTACATGGTGTCGTCTGCGTTTGCGGCGTTCGACGGCTTGTTCTCGGCGATGGCCCACGAGATCGACGCCGACCGCTTTGCGCGCGTCTTGGACATCATCTTCGACTTGACGCCCCCCGTGGACGACACGCACTTGGCACCCGCGTGGCTCGCCGTGGTGGCCAACGGGGTCCAGGCGTATGCCAAGTTGCTGCCGGAAACGGGCGTGGCGCGTCTTTTGCACGTGGTGCCCGCGGTCGCGGCCTTCCTCGCCGCCGAGCTGAAGGACATCTACATCTCCGCGTCGCAGTGCTTGATTGCGGTGATCACCGGGTCGGTGCCCGACCGCCTCTTGCTCCGCCCCAGTGCCGACAACGGCGTCACGCCGCAGACCTACGAGCTGGTCGACGACGTGGTGGCGTTCCTCGCCGAGTTCCTCGAGAAAGACTTGCTTTCCATCAAGTACCAGCACGCCACCAGAGAGATCTTGGACGTGGCCACGGCGGCGGTGGGCAAGCTCCGTGCGCGGGCCAACCCGGACTTCTTGGCGATCCTCGAGGTCGTCGGGCTGTGGCGGTCCAACGAGGCCGACAACTTCCCGCACAACAAGGAGGCCGAGGACTTCATTGCCGCGTGTGTCTCTGCCATGGGGCCCGAGGTGGTGTTGGGGATTCTCCCCCTCAACCTCATGGGAAACGCGGGGTCTGCGCCCGGCCGCGCGTGGATGTTGCCGATCTTGAGGGACAACGTGCGCTGTGCCAGCTTGGCGTACTTCCAGCAGAACCTCTACCCGCTCGTAGGCTTTTTTGGCGAGAAGGTCGCCCAGGCCGGAGCCAAGGACTCCATGCACACCAAGATCTTCCAGACGATCGTGGACCAGGTGTGGGACTTGCTCCCGCACTTCTGCGACTTGCCGCGGGACTTGCCCCTGGCGTTCTCGGACGAGTTTGCCGCCAGCTTGGCCGACCTCCTCTACGCGCGAGTCGAGTTGCGCGTGGTCATCTGCAACGCCTTGCGCTTGATGGTGGAGTCGAACCTCGCGTACTCGAGCGGCGCGTTGGCCGATGACCAGCTCATGCAAGAGCAGTTCCCCGAGGCCTTGGCCACGGAGAACGTGGCGTATTTGGCCTCCAAGGCCTCCAACCTCTTGTCTGTGTTGTTCAACGTGTTTCTGTCGACGATGCCCGAGACACGCAGTTTCGTCGTCGAGACCATCAACGTGTACTTGCAGATCATCCCGAAGCCCGACTTGCAGGCCACTTTCGACAAGGTGTGTGGCATCCTCAAGAAGGCGTTGGAGGACGAGGCCCTGGAGCCCGTCGCGCCGAAAAAGGGCGATCCTCCCAGCCTCAGCGTGACCATGATGGACCTTGTGGTCACCATGGCCAAGTACGTGCCCGAGACGTCGTACAACGCGCTTTTCCTGATTTTCTCCACCACGGTGACGATGCAGCAGAACGCCATGATGCAGAAACGCTCGTTCCGGATCCTCACGAAGTTGAGCGAGGCCGAGCTGGGCGAACACGCGATCTTGAGTTTCATCGGCGACATCGAGCGCGTGTTTGTGGAGACCACCAACTCGACCCACACGTCCGCGCGGGCGGCACGGTTGGCCGCGTTGCTGGTGCTCATCAAGGTGTTGCCGGCCTCGGAATTGCACTTCATCCCCTCGGTTCTCCAGGAGGTGATCATGTCGACCAAGGACGTCAACGAGCGGTCACGTGAGGCCGCCTTCGGTCTTCTTGTGCAGATGGGCCGCAAGATGCAGCAGGGCGGGGTCATCGACAACGGAAAAGTCGCCGGCTTCGACCCCGAGACGCCGGCCTCCGAGGCCTCGTTGACCGGGTTCTTCACCATGGTCAGCGCCGGTCTTGCTGCCCAGTCTCAGCACATGATATCCGCGTCGATCACGGCGCTCTCGTGCATTGTCTTTGAGTTCAAGGACGACTTGCCCCAAGATGTTCTCATTGAGCTTGCCTCGACAGTCGAGCTCTTTTTGACCCACAACTCGAGGGAGATCGCGAAGTCGGCCATTGGGTTCGTCAAGGTCGAGGTTTTGTCTCTCCCAGAGTCGTTCATCCGCCTGAACTTGACCGAGATGTTGGGCAAGTTGATGAGGTGGTCCCACGAGCACCAGAACCACTTCAAATCCAAGGTGAAGCACATCTTGGAGCGCTTGATCCGGAAATTCGGCATTGAGGCCGTCGAGCTGGCCATCCCCGAGGAGGACCGCAAGTTGGTGGCCAACATCAAGAAAACCCGTGCCAGAGCCAAGAAGAGAGACACGGCCGAGCCCGCGCCCGAGGTGTCTGAGGGCAAGAGTGCCAAAACATTCATGTCTGCGTATGAGGAGGCCGTGTACGATTCGGAGTCTGAGTCTGAGTCTGCAGACGAGGCCAGCGCGGGCCTGGGCAAAAACACAAGAAACAAGGCCAGCGACAAGTTCATCTTGGACACGGGCGACGAGCCCCTCAACTTGTTGGACCGCCAGACGCTTGCTCACATCTCGTCGTCGAAGCCCAAGAAGTTCTCCAAGAAGGATGTTGAGAAACACAACGTCGAGATGAAAAACGGCAAGATCGTGTTCAAGGATATGGTCAAGGCCAACGAGGACCCCTTGGGCCTGGGATCCGGAATCGACGCCTACTTGGATGCTGTGAAACAGGCTCCTGTGAGGGGCCAGAAGAACAAGTTGAAGTTCAAGAAGTCCAAGGACGAGGACGACTGGTCGGACTCCGACGACGAGAAGACTGCCAAGCTGCTGTCCCGCCAGACGCAGAAGGGGAAGTTTTCGAAGAGGTCTGGAGTGTCGAAGCCAAAGCAGAAGTTCAAGGCCCGGAAAAAGCTTTAGGCTATGGGTGGGAAGAAGAACACTCATATTGTATATTAAGATCTATTATTTGTGAAACGACTGGGGGGCGTAGGCTGATTTGGTGATAGGTAGAGATGACAAACCGGGCTTTCTGGTGATTCTGCACAACGTCTTCGAGATTACACGGTGAATGGGTTTATTAATGCACCCGTAAACAAGTCAAGAGTCTTGGTGTGGAGGTCCGTGGATTCGTTTTGTGTGGATCTAATCAGAGACACTTTTATCCAACAGGTAAGGAATTTTCTGCTACCCTGCTACTCAAGTAAGTTTTCAATGAACAAGCACATGGCTAATGGGGAGCCAAGAGAGAACAATTTGTACGGCCTGGCTAGGTAGACCTTTTCAGAAGAGATATGGAGAAGTTACACTCCACTTAAAATACACTCAATTTCGGAGGGCAGCATTGAATAAAACTTTTATTTTTTTTCTCGGTATTTTCACAAATCCAGTTTAATGACTTTGCCATGTCTCGAGTAACGGCTCGAGATTGTGAACACTTCCGGAGTTATTCGACTCTCACATACCCCATGTATCATAATTCCACAGGATAAAGACAACAGCCACAATGAGTGTCTCCAAGATTCTCATTGTGTTTCTGTTCAAACTGCTCGCTTAAATACTCCTTGGCTCTTGATCTCGAGTGAGATCCTATTTAAAAATTGCAACGTGATTTATGTGAAGATCTGTATCTGTGGGGTTTATACGCCAATCCGATGAAGTCATGTACGGTCTGGTAGATTGCTGAAAGACTACGTTTCTCGCCCTTGGCATTCAATCGAGGGGCCTCATTTTTGGTTATTATATAGAAATATTGCAAAGTCGGGTCATCACACGCCCTCGGCTCATATATGATATCTAACTGATTCACACGTGAAATGGACCAAGAATTTTTTATACAAAGTGACAAGCTCGGAGGGCTTGAATTCATCCAACCAAAAATTGGGGATCAAGAAACACCCATCGGGTGTCTCACTACTGGACAAGATGTCTAGTTTTGTAGAGTGACGAGCGTACAAATCAGAGATCGAGTTCTTTTAAGTTCACTTTTGAAAAACGGCGTATCTTTAGAGCCTCTCGCAAAATTAGATAAAACCGCCTGCAAGTCTCACGTCTGTTTCGATCTAGTTTATCTCGTGGTTAGCCAAATCGTTCAAGATCAGTTGTTTCTTCTTTTTTTAGTACATGCGGTGATCTTTTAAACCAGACAAGCTCTTTATTCCAAAAAAAAAACTTTGTCGGGTCGGGTCGGGTCTGATTTGTATTTGATACACCTAGTTTGCATTTGCTTAATTGTCTCATTGAAATTGTTGATTCAAATGCAGAGGGTACCATAACCCATAGCTCCCACAAGAAGGGCCTCGAAAAGCGCCAGTGAAGATATGGGTTTCTGCACCTAGATTATATGAAATTAATTTTTCAAGCACTCCGCCATTATATTGGAATTTATTATTCCGAGCTCTTAGCTGTTTTATTGAGTCTTGTCTCTTTTGTTTACAGAGAGCCAGCTTCCAGAGCAGGCACCAGAAAACAAATACCGATGTGCCCTACCTTTTTGAGAAGTTTCTTAAACTCCGCTTTTTTCTCAAATAACTCATAGCAACATAAGAGATAATTCAAAATTTGTTCAAACTATCTCTGGGAACAATCGCAAATCTAAGGCGAAAAAAAGGGACCTGGGTATCATATTCGATCTCGTATTAACAGATTAGCAGAGCGACCACAGTCGTCTTGCAAGGGATTATAAGAAACATTGGTTTCGTTCCCTATGAACAAATTTCCTGTAAAAAGAAACTTGTGCATATAAATTCCAATTCCTCAAAGTTAGCCAACTATTCTCATAGGCACTTTATGGCGTTTTTTGAAGGCATAAACTCATGGTATAGTTTTACGTAGCTACTTTTGAGTTTAGGGTGTCCCCAAAACAGCTAGAATTTGCTGTGCTACTGTAAAATTTGAATTTGTGGACCAAATTCGTCTCAATCACACATCTCAGCAAAAACAAGCGATCAAAGCACTTTTCATTGTAATTTGAACTGACTCAGCTAGGATGGATTGGCGATCGATCATAGGATCTCTCGACTCCTAGTTTGTTTGGTGAGGATTGTGTAGGAGGTGCCCGGAAACCATTTTCTACAAGAAGATAAATGAACCATCTATCTTTATCTCAAAAAGTTTCCAAGGAAATGGAAGTCATGGCCGGTATCAGACATCTTCACTAGAAAGGATCAAATTTTTTGAGGTGAAAAGGTGGAGGCTCAAGCCGTTCTTCGGGCTGAGAAGAAAGAAATGAAAAGAAAGACTTCTTTTGCTTGTTTGCTATCTATATCCTCGGCTTCATGAGTAAACGAAACACCAGCCTCGGAAAGAGAACTCACTTTCAGGAATTTGATTCGACAATCTGATCATCGAACTGCCCGTGGATGCAGTCTGTCATTGATAGTCTGGGCCATAAAATAAAGCCACGGCTTACGTTATTTGGGCCACTCACAAAGTGGCTGAGGCATCAAATCACATGAAATTCGTCAAAAAGAATAAAGGAAGAAAAAGAAAAAAAAAAAAAAAAAACAGCACCCCTGGGAACTCGGCTGTAGGTCATGGCATCATGTCAACGGGCGTATATTTAAATTGCGATTCCGCATGACACGGCGATTCTACAACACAAGGCGGGGACGTGCATCACGCTCAACGGGTAGAAACAAGGCTTATTGGAGTCCCCGCTTTGACGAGACTTCTATGCATGCTGTCAGGCAATTTTGAACAAATACTGCCTCTTTCTTTGAGTGCACAAATTTAGGAGCCTGAGCGCCAAGATCTTGCGCCGAGTATTATGTAGACAAGGGCATTTACAACGAATCCTGCCTGAAATCTCGGCCCTACGGAGTCCTAGCATAAATGAGGTAAAAGTGGTGAATGGAGGTTTTTCAAAAATGTAGCTTTTGGTTTTTTTCACGGGAGCCTGTGGATTGCAGCCCGACTTCAAGAAAGGTTATGGTGATTTGATGGTTCCCCTCATTCATGGCAACAAGTTGCGTCTGGAAACAAGTTGCGTTAGTGGACAATGCATCAGGTTAGTGTGAAAAGGCCAAAAGAGGGGCAGTCGGAATTGCATTATATAAGGGTCAAGGTCAACGTGAAAAAGCGAAATAAAAACCCATTAAACATATATTGCAGCCAGCCATCAAAACCCAGCATACCGAGACTCTAGAATGTTGTTCTCCTACCACCTAGTTGTTTTCGCATCGGCTGTTTTGGCTGCTAATAACACCAACACCACAAGTAATGCCAACTTAACCTCAAGCCAAAAGTACGTCAAGGTCGACTTTAACGTTACTCTGTGGACGAACTTGACTAAGAACTATGAGGAGAGCATGAAGGGAAAGAAGGCTAGCGAGAATATCTATTTCTTGGACGACGGAGACCTATTCTACGCGGCAAACCTCAAGATCGGTTCTTCGGGTCAACCCAATTTGCTTGTCGTCGATACGGGCTCTTCAGATTTGTGGGTCATGTCACAAGAAGTGGAATGCGTGGCCAGAACATCCAAGAGGTCTTTTGAAGAGCCTGCGGAACAGCCATACAACCGTCTTGTAGAGAAAAGGCACATTAACTCGATGTTGTCAAAAGATCACCAGAAAAGAAGTCAAAAGTCAGCATCCCCTGTCAGAGGGGGAAGTTGCACAGTGGGAGGCTCTTTCAGTACTCTGAAGTCTCTGTCTTTTTCTTCCAATTACTCGGTTCCACAATTCCACATTGGGTACTATGATTCCAGTTTTGCTGCGGGGGTGTGGGGTAAAGACTACGTTGATTTTGAGGGCACTAGAATCTCCAATTGTACCTTCGCTGTTGCGCAAAACAGCTCTAGAAAGACTGGTGTGTTTGGTATTGGACTACAAGCAAATGAGGCCAGTAATAGCAACAGTGACACTGATGAATCTTTCGTTTACGAGAATATTCCAATGCGTTTGAAGAACAGAGGCGCCAAGAATATGTACTCACTTTACCTAAATGATACCAGCAAGAAAACCGGTTCCGTTTTGTTTGGGGCCGTTGATCACGGCAAGTACAAAGATAAGTTACAGACCGTGCCTTTGGTGAATACAGAGCCCGAGTATGGCCCCAAGCCGGCCCTGTTTGATGTTGTACTAAGCTCTATGGCTTTTGAAAGCTCGACACAGAACACATCAATCTTTGAATCTCCTATCGCTATGTTGTTGGACTCGGGCGCAACTTTGACTGTGTTTCCAGAGCCTATCTTCACGACTTTCGGCCAGATGTTGAACGGTAAATTACAATCGAATGGATTCTACAAGGTGAGCTGTGGGTATCGTACCAACAATATCACTGCGGTTTTCAACTTTTCCGGGATCAAAATCAGAGTGCCTTTGTTTGACTTGATTCTGACTAGAGATTCCGAGTGTTACTTGGGTCTCTATGCTTCGAGGCACGACAGCAGTAACAATACTAAAGGAATTCTAGGTGACAACTTTCTTCGTAATGCCTACGTTGTTTATGACTTAGAAGATTACGAAGTCTCGTTGGCACAGGCCAATTTTGGGGGAAAAGAAAACATAGAGGTTGTATCAAGAACTATTCCGCTGGCTGTAAAGGCCCCAGGGTATTCTGCAACACAATTGGCCATTTCTGTCAAAACCAATTCGACCCATGCTCATCTTAAAGACCCATCTAAGAAAACCTCTCTGGGCTCCCGGGGATCCCGCATTACCGATTCAGTGATGCTTGCTCTGGCATGTGCTTGTTTGATCTTTATACTTTGAGGACTTGACATCGATAGTTGTGAATGAGAAGTACGAATACTCCAAGGGTTGTCCGACGGAATTTCCTTTGTTCAATTCATTTAGACTCTGTCGGGCATGATGATTTAAAATACTCACATATGCCTCGTATATGAAAAGAACCGGCTGACAAAAGAGGATAAGGGGAAAAAAGAATGGGGAAAAGGATTTTATTGTAGCAAAAAAAAAACCTTCATGCACGATGTGTGATCCTAATGGCAAGCTATTGACCAAATTTTCAATGCTCTAAAGAAATATCCAGTCACATGTTTGAAACCTTTCGGATCACGCCAAGATGTATATCTCCAGAGTCAGTTTTTGACGTATTGCCATGCAATACACGTCTGCGGTAGACAGACCACTAAACAGGGGTTATGAAGAAACTGATCAGGATCTGGAGATCTTCTATCATTGACCCTATGCTAGTCCATTTCACTCACACTTCCAGTTTTAAAGTGACGCTTAATTCCTTCCAAAACGTCGTGAAGAGTGTGGTGCAAGTACTGATCATAAAGAAACGAGACGCGAAACTTTTTTGACACCTGAAAATTAATCGAATCGACAAATTCTTCAGAAAAAAATTCCCTTTTGGGAAACCGAAGTTTTGAGGCAGTTATATAGTCATGCAAAACAAGTAGCGAGCTAACAAACAGTTGCTCACCACTCAAAATTTTTTACGTCACTTTCGCAAACTTAAGCGTGATTGAATCATATTATCTATCACCGACTAGAGCAGCTACTCAGCATTCGAGGAGCTACGGTATTCTTTTCGTATTCACTCTCATCTACCTTCCTTCTTGAGCTGCTTGATTTTGCACCCAATTTGTCTCGCGCCAGCTTGCCTTACCTGCACGCCAAAGACTGGAAAAAAACCCTTTCTGAATAACTATCCACCGTCAAAGTACCGGATATCTGCAAAAGAGCCATCTCCCAACCATGTCAGCAAAGACTACGCCCATAAAAATCAGATTGGCCAGGTTCGGCAGAAAGCACCAGCCCGTTTACAATATTGTGGTTTCACGCATTCGGTCTGCGAGAAACTCATTGCCCATCGAGGTCCTCGGCACGTACAATCCAATTACTGTGCCTTTGACTCCAGACGAAAAGGCCCGTGATATCAAACCTTATAAGCACATCGAGTTGGACTTCCACAGAGCCAAGTACTGGCTTGGTGTGGGTGCTCTGACGAGTGACCGCGTGTCATTCTTGTTTAAAAGAGCCGGTTTGCTTCCGGAGCTGTGGCCTAAAGAAAACAAGCTCACACAAGTCATCAAAAAACGTGTGTCACAAAAGCCCACGATGGAGACCGAAGAGAAGCAAGATTTTTTCAGGCCCAGGGATTAAGTCTGGGAGATCATTCGGTTGGCTGGGGATCGCCGAGACGAATCATCACGCATGTATATATAGATATCACATACTCAATCAAAGGAATGTGCAATGGAAGGAAGTGAGGACAAAAAAAGCGACATCATCAAAATAGCTTTCTCGGGGCTTGGGATAAAAAGCGAGTAAGAGCAACTCAAGAAGCGTCGCTCAAGTATCATTGATCACAGAAGGAAAATTTTGCCATAGTTATTGACTTGAAGCAAGGAATGCAAGAGATTGCAAGTTTAAGAAGTATTGAGCATGGCTGAGCTAGCGTTCTGGCAGTGGATAGCAAAATAGCAAGTCTTGTCGTTTTTCTTGTTTCAGCCATAGACGTGCTTGTGCCATGGAAGGTACTTACACTTCAAACACTTGTGTTCCTTGAACATGACCTTATTCACCCTGTACTTTTCCTCGATCAGCGACCTAAAGTCTCGTAGCTCGTAGGCAACCTGCTCGTTTAGTTGGAAGATCTTGCGAGACTTGGGAAGCGGGGCCCGGATGTTTGGCAGCCGATTACAAATCTGGCTCACGTGCGGGTGAACCTGGATCTCCTTTTCCGCGTAATCTGGCAGAGGCTCGGCCGCCATGATATCTGGACTCGAGTCTGTGGCAGGTATCTCGGGCAGTGAAAAGAAATTCACAAAATCGGGGGTGGGAGGCGCCGGGTGCTCCTGTGGGCAATCGCAAGCCCGAGCGACACGATCGTCAACGATTCTCCTCACCACTGTGGACTCCTGACCTGTTTCACTATTGAAACAACGCTCGAGGATGAGGCCTTCGTCGTAAATATCGTTGTACAAGTCGACGAAGATCTGGAGATAATTTACAGCCTGTAAAGTCGTGCACCAGTTCAGCTTATGGAAAGGGTTGAGCTGTATCATCAGAAAGAAAGGCAACTGGAGCTGTTCCTTTTGTTGGTCGAATAGTGCTGTTCTTTCTTGCAGTTTGCAGAACTCGTTCACTCGGGCGAAGTGTGACAAGAATTCCTCGAAGTACTCTAGCTCAAGAAGCGAGAATGTGTCTGTTTGAAGCATTCCCTCGAAATATCGAAACAAATTGGCCGTGGGCACGGTATTGTTGATGACCACCAAATTGATCTTTGCAAGGTACTTCATTATGTCGGCCGCCTCGTCCTTGAATAGCTTTTTCGGGGTCGAGTTGTCACTCTGGGAAGATGTCAGAGTTTGCATTGTGTCCACCCCATGAAGAAGCGGATAGCACAATATATACGCGTGCAACTCTTTTGTGGCCTCAAGAATCTCCTCAATCTTGAATGCCGATGAAAGAGCGTCTGCCGAAGCAGACGAAAGCCCAGAAAGGGAGTCAGGGATCTTGAGCGGGTTGGTGAATGAATAAATGAGCAAAATCACGTCGTGGAGGGCCTTCACAAGATGGAAACAGCTGGCGGGACTCTCGAGTGTTTGACAGGCTCGAAGAACTCGTACCACAATCCGTTCCATGAATAGATTGGTCTTTCGGGCCAAAGCTTGGATGTACTCTGTATAGGCACTCCGCTCGACTTTGATACAATAGACAATCAGTTCCATGATCGTATTTCTAAGCTTAGTCAAAACTTCAGGCACGCTGTCGATATTTCGGAACCCCTCGTAACAGAGATTCGAGATGGTTGCCAAAGACTCGGTCAACTTCGTGGGCTTGAACTGACAGGGCTCGATCTCAATATCGTCAAGACTTGGGTATTCGATGTAGAAGTTCCGGGACGAGTAAGTCGAGTCGTTCGACTCGTAGATTGTTTGGAAAATAGACGCCATATTCTGAGAATTGTGCTTACCCCTTACTCAACGAATAAATTGTGTTGGCGGCTAGACAGATTGTTTCAGTGGGCGCTTAAACTGGGAATAAATGAGGTAAAAAAAGGTGAGAAATTCACGCAAGATTGCCCTCTATATTTTGAACCAGGAGCAGTAACTCTCTTTTCCCAGAATATCAAAATGATCGAAAATTATTGTTGAAAGGAAATCAATTATATCTTCTTAATTGACGTGAACAATTTCCGCAATGACGTCAAATGACAGGAGCTACTTTCCTGTTATCACCCCGCCGATACTTTCCGTATTTGCTCCACTCAAAAAAATCAAAGAGTCAAAATAGTACTCTATTTGTGGTCTCAAATATAGGCTATTGAAAATGATTAGGATCAACTTATGCTGAGTGCTTGAATGATAAGTTTGTGCTAGGCTCTGGAGTTTGCATGGGTGCAAAAAAGCGCGAGTGAAATTATAGGCAATTTTGCGGGGTGGCGAAGGACCTTGAGATTGCAAGAAATCTTGGATACGAGTGTTTTATACATGAACCCAGAAATTGGCGAGAATTCAGATGGACAGTCTCTTTTTGCATGTTTTTTTCAAAATCATATATATATATACATATGTTTTCTGGTTTTTTCCATGTTCTTTTCTAATCTTAAGTACTTTTTTCTCTATCCTTGTATGCTTTATGATAACCTTTTGTGCCATATCTGGATGGCCTCCTGGGTTGGCACTTGAATCGAAGAATTTTCCATGATACTCTCGGTTGAAGATGATACTCTTCATTAAGAAATTTTGTTTATGAATCTGAAACAAAAAGCACGTTCTCAAAATTGACAGGGCATTGTATCGAGAGGCTTAATGAGGATCAATTTAAATTTCATAGAATTACCAGGGTGAGCAAATCAAGTTGAGTATGTTTCTTTCATCCATGATTTTCACGAAGCCGTTCATGAAGCTGAAAGATGACTGAGGATTGCTCGGATTTGAAGTTCCGAACTATCCCTATAGCTGTCAGGGTTATCAACAATGCCTACCTAAGGAGTGTTGAGTCAAATTTTAAAAAGTTTGTCAGCTTGATAAATATAAAAATGAGTATCAGGTATGAGTACAGGCATAATCTATGATGGAAATCAACTTTCGATTTAAATCTCTTTTGCTTCTTGTCCCGAAAATCAGTCTTGATCGATTCTCAGCTCACACTGGGAAATTTTCTATTCATTGGTAATCATTTCTAGATGGTGTTTGCCCATTTCCTTCATCAGCTGATTGATTTTCCGCTCCCATATTCATTCGAACCGATCAAGTACCATAATGTTGATTTTCCGCGAGTTGTTGACTTCCGAGAGGTTGGCCTCTTAAAACCCTGCTGTATTTAATTCAAATGGTGTATTTTTCAAAAAATCTGATATCATCTAGGGATTACTACAAGCTTACTACAGATTCAATACATTGATACAGGAGATGTTGATTAATGCTATGCAGAAACTAACACGATTAGTCAAACAAACCGAAACCCATGTCGTCGTCCTCAGACTCCTCGTCCTCTGGGGCAGCCTCCTCAGCAGCAGCCTCGGAAGAGCCAGAAGCAGCAGAAGCAGCAGGGGCAGCAGCAGCGTAAGCCTCTGGGTTGGCCAATCTGTCCTTGATAGCCTCAGAACCCTCGAAGGTGTAGTCAGTGGCAATAGACAAAGCCAAGACGTTCTTGTAGTGGTTGATGACGGAGTGACCGACGGATGGCAAGGTTGGGTAGCCAACAGCCAAGGACACAGAGGCAATGGTCTGGATAGCAGAGACAAAGTGGGAGACCAACTCGTCGTCGGTGATGTCCAAGATTTCAGCTGGGAAGACCTGGCCGTTGTCGTAAACTTGGGAAACAGTCAAACCATAGGTGAATGGAGAGATGTTCAACAAGTTCAACAAAGAGGCCTCGGAAGGACCGACCTTGTTACCGGCATCAACGACCTTGACGTCAGAGACAATCTCAATGAAACCTCTGGCAATCTTGGTTGGGACACCCAAAGCCTGGAAGAAAGAGGTCTTACCTGGCTCCATACCGGTGTTACCGGCTGGGACCCAGACGTCCTTAGGAGCAACGGCACCGGCCTTGGCTGGAGCAGCAACAACGTTGGAGACGATGGCCTCTCTGATGGTCTTCAAGTCAGAGTTGGTGAAGATGAAACCAACGTTACCCTTAACGAATGGCAACAACTTCTCGTACTCTGGCAAGTCAGCCAAGAAACCTCTGATGGCTCTTCTGACCATGGTGTTCTTACCCATCAAGACGGTAGCCTCACCTCTCAAGGCCTTTCTGGTCTCGTGCATTTGCTGGGAAGAGACATTGTCGACACCAACAACGAAGATAGACTTGTATTCGGTCAACAACTCCTTCAACTTAGCGAAGTATTGCACTTTCTTGTCACGAGTTCCACCCATTTCGATTATATATTCTTCGTTAGGAGTATTTAATGGCCCTCTAAAAGATACGGTTCTAGGAAAAGCCTGGGTGGAAAATTTTGCGCTCGATTTCACTGGGCCGACACCGCACGCAAGCGAGCATGAGCCAGAAGAGATCACGTGAGACCCTGCTTGACTGCGCTTAAGCATCGAGGGGCACAGCCCTAGCTGCGATCACGTGACAATAAATCGTAGATCAGGCGCGAGCGAGTTTTTTGCTTTGTCTGTTGCGACAGAGATGTATGGGTGCAAGGGCCGGCGGCTAACCTCTGTTT
>JAKTUN010000015.1:0-49030 GCA_030556725.1 Metschnikowia viticola | reverse complement strand
AAATGAAATCAGTGGGATCGAAAACACGTCAGAGAAAGCAAACTTTGTTCGAGACAAGAAACACACTTCCACAGATCTGCACAATGAGCCCGATTCGGAAAGCACCATTGCCGAGTTGGACAGATACTACGGCGTGGGGCACACGTCTTCATCAGTCTTCACGCAGCTCCAGCAGAAGGTCGCCGGTACGGCGGCTCACGAGATCTCAGTGGCCTTTGAGATGCCGATGTTTACATATTCGGGACTCAAAGTCACCTATTTGCGGGTCGACGAGGATACCATGAAGTATACCTGTTTCCCATGGGTGCGGTACGCCACTCGAGCAGGCACTGCTGCTGGGAATTCCAGCGTAAATGCCGCAAACGCCGCAAACGCCGCAAATGCAAAGTTCCGCTACAAAATGGGGCCGGCCAATTTTACGATTGCTTAGGTGTGCTTCATGCTGTCCTAGGTGCTTCACGCTGTCGAGGCTTGAGGTTGCAGGAATCTCAATATGAAGACCGCATGATTATCTGGCACAGGATATTTCTTTGATAAAAGAGAAGCGTACGAAAATTCAAATTACAACGAGATGACTACGTTTTCAATCGTTCCGGAGACATCAAATGGTATCGATCCGTGGCAATCAAAGTGAGACGTGAGGCTTTTTTTTTATCCTCGGCAAGTCCGGCCTGAGCTTCAGATTCCATTTCCCGACACGCAAATTCCGCACTAGTCGCCCAGTCACAGTGCACTGATTTGCGTTGGCACACTGGCTGAGCGCTGATTGTGCAGCGATAGAGCGACAACACGATAGCTTGTGTCGCACGCGCTCGGCTAAAGATTACCGCCGGCACGCCAAATGCACAGTGGTCCTGCACACGGCCCGTCTAAATGCAACACGGGGGGATTTCATTACCTGATTCGGACGCACGCCTGGTATCTTATCTCGAGTCGGTACCGCAACGCGAGGCGATGATACGTGCCTTGAAATGTAGATGGGTTCCCCGCCCATGCCGCCAATTCATCTCTTTGCTATTGAAAATTGGCAGCATAATTCTTGGGTCCATTCAACTGGCATCGAGAAAACTTTCAAGGCCAGTTCTAGATTTTCAAGGCCAGCTCCAGGTTTCTCAGGATCATCACAGCCCAACTTACGCGTTAGATCCGTAGCTCTTGATAAGAGTTTTTGAGGTCCAGCCCGTTTCAACACCCGGCCCCGCCTTCTCCGCAAATCAATCGTTTTCCCAATCGCAAACTCAGCAACAAATGCTGGCATTTTCTGAGACTGCAGTGATGAACCAAGCCCCGCCAGGATCTACAGGCCCTACCAAAAATGATGCCAATCCGCCTGCCAAGCTGAGGTCGAAATCCCGAAGCGGCTGCTTGACGTGTAAAGCCAGACGCCTCAAGTGCGATGAGATGAAGCCCTTCTGCTTCAATTGCCTCAAGAAAAAGATCAAGTGTGGAGGGTACGCGACGCGGTTTAAGTGGCGTTCCTTCAACGAGGCAAAAGACCCAAGTTACTCTGACCTGGCTGCTCAAAATACAAATTCCAACAAGCGGGCCCGCTCGTCTGTGCTGTCTGGCGCAGTAATGCTGGCATCGATGAGTACCTCCTCGAGTGTTCGGTCGGACGCCTCGTCATGGCTGGAAATTAGCCAGCCACAAAGTGTTTCTGCCAGCAGTAACACGCCACTAGAAGCAGCAAATACCCCCACGGAAAACCTTCTGCTCAAGGAACACATCGAGCTCACATCCATGTCTGTATTGGGAAAGTCTACAAAGGAAATTAAGCTCGAAACTGATCTTTTGAACCAAGGCATCAATCCGGCCACCTACTTTGATGATGCCAACCATGATATCGTGCCCTCAAAGAAAATGCGTCGGAGCTATAGTTCGAACGAGATCAACAACCATCACGCTCCGAGCATGCTACAAAGATCGAAATCTATCTCCAGTCCCCAGATCTCGTCTGATATTACAAGCCTTCGCAGCGAGTTCCGGTCCATGACGGGCCTCCAGTCGCTTGCCGAAGCTGCCGTCGACGAGATGCGCACGAGAACGCCGGATGCTTCTCCCAACTACTTGAGCGCCTCTCATTCGCCAGTACAACCATTTCAATTCGAGAGTCAAAAGAGCCAGTCGCCCCTTTATTCCGAGATCCAGGCTTCGCCAAAAATCACAGACTTGTCGCATCCGGCAAAAGACTGGCAACTCCTACATGCGACTCAACTGCCGGGAGTGATTGCGACGCCAGCCGTCAAAGATGCGATCTCGGATCTCAACCTCACACCTTCGCTCTCTGCACTTTTCAACTTTGTTTTCACAAACCCAGAGCACGCAAAATCTGACTCGATCCCTCTAGGAAATATGGGACTCAGCTTGCCTGATGGCGCGCTTAGCCCTTTGGATCTCTCGTCGGCCCCATTGTCTCATTTTGGGTCGCAAAGTCCTGGCGTGTTTACTGAAAAGTCGCCAAGGATTAGGGAGGAGGTGACTGATAAAATCGAAGACCTCGAAAAAGAGTCAAGCCCGTTGTTGAGCGACGTGGGAGGACAACTCATCAAACACGAGTCTTTGTCTCCTTCAATCAGCACGGTGAGCACCCATGAAAGCTTGCTCAGGACCTCTGAACACCAGCAGATCTTGTATCTCTACTCGACATACACATGCGGCATCATGTCGATCAAATCTGGTGTTTCTGAAAACCCCTGGCGCAATATATACTTGCCTCTTGCAGGCGAGTATTCTTATTTATTCAACTCGATTGCTTCCATGACCCTCTTCCATTTAGCAGGAAACGCCAAGTTGCGAGAAAACAGTTTGTCATTGAGATCGAAAGGCTACTTCTACATGAAAAAGTGTATTTTAGAGCTTGCAACAGGGCTTTCTCGCCTTGAGAATGGAGAAATCTCCGATGATCATCTACCCGCAGACGTGGCGCTAGCAACATGTTTGAATCTAGCCGTCAGTGAGTCTTGGGACACTCACACCTCGAGTGGGATCGCGCATTTAAAAGGCGCCAAAAGTATGATTCAGAAAGTGCTAAGCATCATTTCGCAATACTCAAAGGACGCGGTAAGTCGGAATGGGGATATGGAACGCGATGCAAACTTTAGGAAAAAGCTCGTGCTCGTTACCGAGGAAGAGTGGAGCAAGATGGAGGAGTCCAATGATGATTTCGACTCCGGAAATGGTCAGCTGAATGCCGTTTATGGGCTTTACATACCCAAGAATATTCAGCTTCTCTTCAACGAATGGATATACTTCGAGGTGCTTTCGCAAATGACTAGTTACAGTGGACACGACGACAAGGGGATAGACCTCGTTGCTACGATCACGAAGGCTATACAGACCAATCAGAAAAAAGGAGATAACGACCACAAAGAGTCGAAGGGGCTGGAGAGAGAGGACTCACCTACGGACTCGGCGAGGCTGGGCTCCAGTGATCAATACAGACAAGGATTTGCTTTCTTTGATAATTTGGATACAATGTTGAAAAACAAGGAGTACGTCGACCCACTCCTAGGCTGTGCGCAGTCTCTCTTTCTGATCATGGGCAAAGTGGCCAACTTGATATCCAAAGTGCGAAAATCTCAAGATGGAGAGAGGCGGCAAGCACGAAACAGCTTGAGTAATATCACTTTAGCATCGGAGCTCAAGCGCCAGCTTATGGATTGGAAGCCAAATGTCACGACCAGCGTTGCCGGAATGATGAACGAAGAGAACAAAGACTCAACATGGGACCTATACTCGTGTGTATCCACTGCGGAAGCTTACAGATACGCCACGCTTCTCTACTTGCACGAATCAGTTCCAGAAGTACCACTGCTTTCATCACATCAGTTGGCAGAGAAAGTGTTTGTGTTGTTGGCGTCGATCCCAAGCACCTCAAACCTCTATATAATTCATATTTTCCCACTCTTAGTGAGCTCGTGTGAAGCTCAGCCAGGAGAAGAGCGCGAGTGGTGCGAGGCGAGATGGGCCTTGCTCATTGAGAGGATCTGGATTGGCAATATTGACCGAGCTTTCGAGGTCGTGAAAGAGGTCTGGAGACGGAAAGACGAGTACAATCGCAACATGAGCAGAGATGTGAACGACAAAAAAACTGACGGAAATCTCAACTTTGACGATCCACGAAACATTTCCGCACATCTCCAGGAGGTAGTTGCCGCCATGCGGCGCCGGCCCTCGAGTGACGAAAGGGGTATCACAAGCAAACTTCACTGGAGTACTGTGATGAGGGAATGGGGATGGGAGGTTCTTCTCGCGTGATTAACAATGCTAATTCATACTCTCATCATCTGAAATGCAAATGAGTAGGGTAAGAGAGGATGTCCAGGCAGTAAACTGTTGCCGAGGGCTCCCAGCAAGAGCAAACCTCAGAGGTCCTCGCATGCCTACGTTAAGTTTACTGGCTTCCACTTCTAGTGTCCTCGATAACTCGCACAAAAATGAGAATAGCTCGTGTTACTGCTCCTTTTGGCTTTTGGGCTTCACCTAAATCCTTTCAGTATGCTTCGCAACCCATAAGGCCACAAAGTATCATTAGTGATGGTTGCTTTCGTCAGACAAAAATCTGCATCTATTTATTGCTTGGGGTATCTCAAGTTCGCCTGATGACTACACCAGTATATATACAAATATATTCATGGTCTTGTGCTCATCTAAGTGTAATATCATGCTTTTGTTCGAAAGCCTTATTACATCCTTCATCATTGGGACGAAAAAATTTGATCAAGGAAGGAAAGAGGCATGAGCTACTCTCCGAGTGCTTCCTTTAAAAGAAACACAATATTTATAAAGATTATCAAAGACACACCGATTTGCTCGGGGTGAAATCTCGACATATAGCTGACCTCATATATCATCAATAAAAGCGATTATTCATTTTCAATTGGCTTTCGAGACGCACTCGCGTGGGGATTATCGAAAACTACTCTTTCCATCTATAGCAAACCAAAACACGGCTCTAGAGATTGAGCTTTTTCAATCGTTAATCTTCTTTTATATTGTGAACTTCCTAACTTTAAAAAGTCAAGCTCACGGGGTGTTTCAAATTTCGTGATCCTGAGTGAAATGAATCAGTTTGCACCCATGCAACTCTTCTTCAGTACTCGCTCAGTCTTACTGTGAGCCGGTCAAATATTGCGCACCGGATCTCGCGAAATTTGATCTCAGCAAACTGAGACTCTTTTATACATATATACTTACCCCACATTTCCAGCTACGCTTTGCGCTGTCTGACTATCCCCTAACATTCTTCACCGATGCTGCGCAAGGCTTTGCTACGCAATTCTTCTTTATTATCAAAATCGGCAGCCAGAACTTCGTCGTTGTTGGTCGATCCTCTTCTGCCTGGCCGCATCAGTAAATCTCAAAGTAAGTCCCGGTTTCCGGCCCCCAGCATAGTATCTTTTGATCTCTGGAATACTCTCTTCACGCCTCGGGCGCCAATCGCGCAGCAATATTATCGAATTTCGCATGGCGAGTTTGCATTGACGAAACTGTTGCACAGTATAGAGACAGAGTTCCCCAGTGTATTTGAGCAGATGGAAGGTGAGTATCCCAACTACGGAAAACACTCGCAGCGTATCAGTTCGAGCAATGATTGGTGGCGTGAGCTCATCGTGAGGCTATACGGTCTCTCTTCTGCGGAAAAGATAGCGCAGGATCTAAGTAACCGGTTGATTGAGCATTTTTCTGGAAACGAGGCGTATGTGCTTTTTGACGACGTCATTCCAGTCTTGGACACGCTCAAAAGGAATGGCGTGAGAGTAGTCGGGGCGTCAAACTCGGATCATCGGGTATTTCTGGTCATGAGAAGCCTCGGAATAGCCTCCTACTTCCCACAAGAACATGTATATTTGTCATACGATTTGGGCGTGGCAAAGCCAGATAGAAGGTTCTTTCAGAAAGTGGCCAGGTCATATTATCCGCCGGATTTGGAACTCGACAAGTTTGCAAATGTCACCGAGTTTTTGGAAAATGCATGGCACATAGGTGACCATTACGAGAAGGATTTCGTAGGGGCGGTGAAATCGGGCTGGAACGGCGTGTTACTTGACCGAAAGAAGAGTTCTGTTTTTCTTAGTCATGCGCCACTGAAGAAAGCGATCTCAAACGATTGTTTTGAGGGTCAGGCAGTGGACTCTTTAGATGGTGAGGATCTAGTGATGATCTCAAATAATCGCGTATGTGTGAGCGGGCTCACTCAGATCTTGAGGCTTTTTGGTTTTGATAAGCTGTGAGATTTAAAACCAAAGAGAATGTGCCTAAATTTCAGAATGAGCATAAGTTTCCTTGCAGGACAAGACTTTGAGGTCGAGAGAAAGATCTCAATTTCCAGAAGCTGGAGTGGAGGTTCTGAATATGATCAAAAGTAGATGCAGATGTTTTGAATATCGCTATTGTGCTCACGAAGAAGCAGAATGCGTCCAGAGACAAAAGGTGGCATTAGAATCCATACACATTGATTCTCAAATCACACGAGAAAATAAATCAGAGGTACTAGCAAATCGATTATTTACAAGGTCCAAATTGAGTTTCGAGATTTCGAGAAGCTGAACAGAACATTCTTGGTGTTTCGGCGAAAACGCTGGATCCAAAATCAGATCTGATCTATTCATTCTTGTTTGTATTCGACGGCAGCTTAAAATCATTATGAGTTCGAGATGACCAATATCGAGTTGAAGCAACGCTCGTCTTGCGTATAACCGCTTGTAAGACAGACCATGGATATATAATCTGTTGTGTTATAAAAGCTCAAGAGGCAGCTTTATAAGAGAAAGAATAAGCCCTTTTATTTCTCCTGGGCTCGATGAATCGCACTTTATAAGACTTCTTGTCGTATATTAATATCAATTCAAGTAATAACTCAAAAACCTCATCGTATGATCGGATGAAAGCCCCAAACAAGACCCATTGCCAGAGGATCATGAGTGGTGATTTGGGCATGGAGCCACATATACTATTTAGTCTCAGCGCCCTCATTAGCACCAAGTCTAGAAGCCTCGAAAAGATGAAAATCAACAAACAAGAATGCTCCTGAATTGAAGGTCTCTTCTAATCTCTGTAAGACTTTTTGAGCGACTCGATCGCTGGATGGCGCTTGGGCGAAGAGGGCAAAGAGCTGGTCTACACCTTTTTTGTTTACACTAGACGTATCATCACTGCAAAGTCTGACATCAAAAAACAAAACTCCAATTGTGGCCCACTACGCTTTTGCCCGCAGTTGTCAAAAATCGATCATGAGCTGGTACTTTTAATGTTTTTGTTCTATTGAATAGCTGAATGTGGTGTGTCACTTGATTTACCGAAGTCATGCCAGTCATTTCCAAAGACAAGTCCGTCAGCTAAAACAACTCCTCATCACCCAAGCGTCTCTGTTTACACTCCCCGCTCAAGCCTCATGGGCGAACTCGGGTGGAGACAACGGCTCATAGTTGCCGTAGTACAAGTTATCACGAGGCGCAGACCGGGCATACAAGTTTCTCAAGTCCAAATGGTGGGGTCCCAACTCCCCAATATTGGAAACTCCAAGAAGTCTCATATCAATACGCATCTCCTCTTTCAAAAGCTGAATGGCCTTGCGCACTCCAGCCTCGCCATAACAGGCGTTTGCGTACAAGAACACGCGGCCCAAACCAACACCCTTGGCGCCAAGGGCTAAGCATTTAATCACATCGCCGCCCCGCCGAACTCCTCCGTCAATGTAGATTTCGATTTTGTCTTGTAATCCCTTTTCTTTGAGCACAGGCATGGCATCTGCGAGCACCTCTATCGGGGCCCTGGAGTAGTCGAGCTGACGCCCTCCGTGGTTGGAAAGCACAACGGCTTTGACACCGTTTTCAGCAGCAAGCACGATATCTTCCACACATTGCACGCCTTTTACCGCTAAGGGGAGATTTGTATGCAGCTGGAAGTCACGGATATCTTTCCACGTGACCATCATATCTCTTCCGTACACAACGTTCGACTTCAAGTCGTCATGTCCGTCGTCAGTTCCATCGCCCTTGGTTTTGTCCGAGGCTTCACCTTTATTTTTGGGACTGGAAGTCAGGTCACTTCCGCTCACCGAAGTGCTTTTCGACTCTTTTCCTGGTCCATTTTGCGACCCACCTTGCGACCCACCTTGCGCTCCTTGGTCGGCCTCAGACTCTGCGTCCATTTTTCTTTCCAAACGCGCCCGGAGCTTCATATCTTTCTCTCTACGGCCGAGCTCTGGTGTGTCGACCGTGACAAAAAGCGCCTTGACGCCCAATTTCGCAACTTGGTCGATGGTCTGTTTCGCCGCATCTTTCCCGGTGACATAAAGCTGGTACCAGTGGCTCTGGCCGTCTGTGGGCTCCTTCATAATGCTCTCCGCGGAGTAAGACGAGTAGTGGGAAATCATCTGGATAACCCCTTCTTTACCACACCCGCGTGAAATCGAGAGTTCTCCATCCGGGTGGCCAAGCTTGGCTTGGGCCGCGGCCGAGACATAGAATGGAACACTCGTGGGCGCACCCAACATAGTTGTGGAGAAGTCAACCTGAGGCACGTCGACGAGCACACGAGGCTTGAAAAAAATCCTGGAAAACGCATTGTGGTTCTCTCGCAACGTCATTTCGTCCTGCGCTCCCAGCGAATAATAATACCACGCGGAAGGCGAGCAGATCTTCTCGGCGATATACTCGAAATCTGTCAAAGTGAAGATTTCGCTGAGAGGCGGGAGGTTATCCCTATAGACCTGCTTCTGGTCGTCGTCGGCCGCCTCGGTGATGTCATCAGCTTCTTCAAGCTCGCCAATAAGTGGGCCCAAGCAATCTTCGGGAGTGAGATACTTTGCAATGAAGTCTGGGCCATGAAACTTATTGAAGATCTTTGACGCGTTCTTGCCCGCGTATTTTTTGATGATCTTAGGCCCTCCTGGATGAATTGAGAGAAAGTTGGTCAAGTCGTAGACCTTTCCGTTGATCGCCACCCAAATGCCCGAATCCGGGTCCGTATGTTTTTTTAGTTCTTCGACCGTGACGCCCTTTCCCAGACTTTCCAAATCAAGCGTGGAGGTTGATGTTCCAGCATAAAAAGCGGCGCTTGCAAGAAGACCCAATGAGATGAAGGCTGTTTTTTTGAGCCGTGGAGTAGCAATTGGAAGGGCTTTCGAGGTCTGCAGAGCCCTCAGAGCCTTCAGAGAAGCGTTTCTCTTGAAACTCTGCTTGCCGAGATTTGTCCGACAGACGCGTCTGGTCAATGTACTGAGGCCCTGACGAGAAAACATGGTCTGTGGGAGCAATTTTAAGATAGAAAGCTTCCCAGATTTGATCTTTCCCAGATATGCTATTCAATGAGCTTCTCTCAATTGGCTTTTTCCTGGAAATTTACGAGGCTCCCAATATAGCCTTTGACTTATATAAGGTTATTGATTAGGAGCCCTGCGTCTCGGAAGTAACCTCAAACCCGGAAATGTCGGAAGAACAGCAGAGATCCAAACCGTAAATAGCAATCAAAATCGACGTGGGGGACAGCCACAAAAGACTTGAGCTATACTCAACATTGGGCCATTTGCTTAATCCCGGAACGCATTGATATACAGAATTGTTTGTCTCTGGTTGTAGATTCCCAAACTCACTAATCACTCGCACGCGATTGGCTTTCACGATAATTGGCGAGCTGCTCCAAAAGTGGGGCAAAAAATAGACATCTGAGCGCGCCGCGGGTCCCAATTAGGCATCCCGACCGAGAGGACCAAACTCCATACAATCTTAGCGGGTTTCGATTTCTGTTCTTGGTCGTGCAACGGCTGCAATGATGTTCCGTGAAAGGAAGGAGACACCTTTGGATTGATGGAATTTTTTCTTGGATTAACGGAATTCCTTCTTGGATTAACGGAATTTTTTTTGGACTAACAGTATTCTTCCTTGGATTGGACTGATCAAAAGATGTTTCGCGGAGAAGAGCACGTCCATTTCCCTTCGACCCTCCATGAATTCGCAGGCCTCATTCGTCCATCAGCCCACCCTTATTTATTTAGCAAAAAAAAAAAAAAAAACAGCATAACATTGAAGGGGTACTTCCATCTCCAATGGAACACCAACCAAAAAAACATGCACTAGGTATAAAATAATTGCCTTCACTTTTTTTAACTCAATATCTAGACATGCATAATCAATCTCAAGTGAGCCAAGTGCAATTCGAGGGAGCTCAACCGGAGCAGGGTCAAACCTGATGAGGGAGCAACCTATTTTTTTGTTTTGTTTTTCATGGGTAACCTCCATGCATTTGATTCTTGTTTGCGAAAGGCCGAGGTAGAGACGCCCCGATAAAAGGCCCTATGATACGATAAAGTTTTGTAAAATATGGATTGTCGAACTAATAGAAACGTCATATTATAAAACAAACGAGGAAAAATAAATGCAGAGACTCACGGCGAGAAGTGTGGATTGGTAGGACGCAACTTGCCGTGGATGGAGACAATTGAAAAAAAAAAAAAAAATAAGGCATGAGGTGGGAAATTGTCTCGTTTTCGAAAAAAAAAAAAAATAGAAAAAACCTCCCATTTCAACACAATGGAATGGTTTAATTGCTCTTCCCTTTGTCTCTTCTTTGGGCTCGGGCTGCGAATCAGCTCGAGTTGGGTGTAGTTTTTCTCGACCCGTCCATGAAGGAAAAAGACAACAACATTTCCGACCTTCATTCACGCATATCCCATAAGATGATCCGCCTGTAGAACAGTCAGTCTGAATTCCTTCTCATTCGTATCTAGCGGGGGTATAGTTTTACCTTCGACATCCTGCTTTGTGTTCTTCTTTCGATCTCTGGAATGAGCTTATCTACAATGGATGCAAATGGAAACAGCCTTGGAGACAATAAATTCTCACACTTCGCGTTTGTATAGAAACAATATTTCGAAAATTCTCTCTAGGAGCATCTTTTTTTTTTTATCATTGGCATTTTGAAATTAGCGGGGATGGCCGCGTGAATTAACATTATGTTGACTTGTTCAAGGACGTGTTTGTTGAAAAGCTCCAACAATGTCTCAGTCGGATACAGTCGAGGTTGACTTTGCAGCAAAGGTTTTGCTCGTCCTGTAACAATCCCGGGACGATCCAAGGAGAACCCTGGGAGTCGAGACAAGGTCGATTGACAAGTTTCAAGTCTTTCGTGTGCTTATAAAGTGGTAAGTAACCACCGAAAAGAGAAAATTGAAAGAGTCTTTCACGAAAGCTACCTTTGAAAATCTGTGGTGAAAATCTAAGAAAACCCATATCAAACTCCTTCATCAAAGATACATCCACGATGTTGATCTCACGCTACATGAAAGCGGTTTCCTCAATGGTAATAGTCGTGGCAGCAAAGTTGGACTACCATACACTTTTACAAGAAGTCGTAACTGGCCACGAAATCGCCGAAGTTGCCGCCGGTCTTTTCTTCTTTGAAGTTCCACCATTAAAAAAGAATATCAAAAGAGGTGATGAGCGAATTTTTAGTTTGCCCGACAAATTCCAGGATTTGCCCACTTTAAACTATAACAGTTTAGATCGCTCGTCAACCCTTCAGATCCTCAAGGAAGCAGCCGAGACAGCATATGAACACAAAAGATATGGGGACTTTTTCTACTTGTGGCAAGTGATGCTCCACAATGGAAACTCTGCTCTACTTGATGTTTTAACAAGCACTGAATTACAAGATGAGGTCAAGCTTCGCCTCGGAGACTCGCCAGAAGTTTTCGAGCTTTTGGCAAGCTCTCTGACCCTTCCTGATATTGAACACTTTTACCGTCAAGCAAAAGTCGCTCAACCTGTTGTCAGGCAGTCGAAAAGGGATCTGACAGTTTGCAGTTTCAGTAACTTGGCTCGCGCGCAGGATTGTGATCAATTGATGGTTCATTTGGAATCTGGTCGCCTGCAACCTGAAAATGTTCTGAATTGTTACCGGACTTGTTGTGCGGCTTGGAGTAAAAGGATCCATATTTACAATCAATGGATACGGGGCAAAGTCGGCTGGTGCAAGGAGAAATGCATTGAAAATGGATACAGTTGCAAAATCAACGATGTGGCGGTGTTTGGCTGGACGCTCAACTTTTGCACCTCTTCCATTCCCATATGTACTTAATTGTGCTTCGAACACTTGTGATATTCGTAGGCTTTATGAGAAAAAAATAAAAAATAAATTCAGCAATTTTCACAGTGAAAAAGCAGTAGATTGATTCGTGGTTGTAAGTGATAAATGCACGTATCGACGAAGGCAATATAACGACTTCTCGGGACTTTCAAGTTCACGAATGACGACGCTTTCTCGTTTTCTATTCAGGTTCTGAATCAAAAAAGCATTGATCTTTCCGAAATTTTGAGATGGAAAGGTTGAAATTGTGGCTCGACGATCCAGAATGTTTCTTAATGGCAAGCGTGTCAACAATAGCTCGAATTATTTGCTCAAGTAGATAGAATATTCAAGTTTATGCATTCAAATGAGCAAGATCAAGAACAATTTTCCCCAGGCTCCTCATTTGAGGAAACAATTGGGCATACTGTGGCATTAGACAATCATTATCTTCCATTCTCCCGATCTGATTGGTGTGGAGAGCGCTATTCTTTTGCAAGGTTGCTTTTTGCCTAAATAGTCAATAACGCTCGCCCTATTTTGGTGTTCGGCAGCAACAGAAAGACAATACAATTCCCTCCTCTACGAGACAGACACGAAGATGAGGTTCTGGTTGACTGTTTAGACATGAATCATTAGAAACCTGTAGACATCCTCCGTCGACGGTATTTCTGAGTTTGAGTACCACCCTTTAAGTCATAAAGTAGCAAGTTGGGCCAAAGATGTTCCCCTTTTCCGATGAGCAAGAATATCCTCCACGGATCTATTGTTGTCGGTAATGTCCGCAGAGAAAAATGCAGAGGAATTTCAGATGCACTGGTTGAGACCCCACAGCAAATGAAGCGTGTGCCAGTTGAAGGCACTAAAAAGCGGTTCTCCATTGCTCAAATAATACATCATGTGTGATTCAAGAAGTAATCATTCCTGTAGGAGGTGCAGATGGAGAATAGAAAGAGAACTAAGTGTAATCCAGAGAATTCCGGGAAGCCCATGTTTTTCAGCTGCGCCTAACGCACAGCTAATAATGGATGTTTCACCTGACTCATGTCACCATAAAAAAGTGTCTGTGAGGACATGACTTGCGGGGTAGCGCAACGGCTTTTCTCGGGACGGCTGTTCTCCTTTTTTTTCAAACAGCTATAAGAACGTGTAAAATTTTCATCTAGGCCATGTTTGAAGTCTTCAAAAGCCTTGTCACTTTGAAGCCCCACCTTTCAAACTTATTGCGTACCATCTAGAATCTAGTGATTTTGAGTCAAGCCTGAGATCTTGCGGACGCTTCGCCAAAATCTATTTTTTCCGCCCAATGTTTGTCTACCCCATCCTCGCTTTAGCAACAGCCTCCCTCGCATCCGCTCTGGCATACGATGAAATGTTGAATGAGTTGATAACCAACAATTTCAAAACCGGTGAGTCCGATGGAGATTTCTTCTATGATGTGCCAGAGATGGAAGAGCTCACGAAAAGAGACGATGACGCCATGTCTCAATTGGGTGATGTACTCTCCAATTTGCCCGAATTGAGTGTTCATAGCTACGATAATGCTGAAGCTCTCGCGACATTAGCAGAAATGGCCTCGAGCGCATATCAAGTCGGAAATTACGGTGACTTCTTCTACCTATGGGAGGTGATGTATCACAACGGATACGCCGATCAGGTCAACGATCTCAGTAGTGGAGAAATGAAAAGCGAGCTCGAGAAACGATTCAAAAAATTGGACAATGCAGTCACAATTTTGGCAGAATCACTGACAAATTCCAAAATTGCAAAATTGTACCGCGAGACCAAAGAAACTCCTGACATCTATAGCCTTGCTAAGAGAGACTGGACACAGTGCAATGAGGACAATGTTCCCACGCCAAATGATTGCAAGAAATTGAAGGAGAAATTAAGATTCAACTGGTTTGACAAGAAAACAAGACTGAAGTGCCACAAGACATGCTGTGTTTCGTGGAGTCAGGTGATCAACGTGCATGCATTGTGGGTGCAGAGTAAAGTGAACTGGTGCAAACAACAGTGCATTGACCACGGGCGTAGCTGTATGATTCACGACATGGATTTCGATAACAAGCATTTCAACTTTTGCTGTGGATCGACAGTCGGATGCAGTCCCTGAGCAGGTCTGGCCATGTGAGTGACTTCGAGGAGCTTGCGTTACTTTTCTTCCTTAAATCGGTCCCGCCTGATCTAGTTTGAGTTATTGAATAAATTGTCTTTTGAAAGCCAAGAGTTAAGTTGTATCAGGAAGGAAAACACAACCCGTATTTTAGATTGAATCCTGTGCTTTACATTGATCTCTCTTGCAGATGTACAAGCCCACTTGCGTTCCGGTGCATTTAATCACATGAACTTGCCTCTATCCCTTAGAAATGACTCTCTTTTCACAAAAAGTAGATGTGGAACACATATCGAGTTATCACATATCGGCAAATAATGGAGTCATGCACAATCTGCCAGGTCTAGTAATGTAATGTCTCTGTCACGTGATGCCTCCAGAACCAGCAAGTCGAGAAGTCGCGCCAAAAGGTTATGCAAATCTATTGTCGCGTATGAGACGACAAGATTTGACTCAAACAATAGTGAACTTTCAGCCACAACTATGTATAAAAAGACCTCCTTTTCTCGTTCCAAAATTTCATGCTGCTTTTTGTATTATTTCTCACATTCCGCTTTTTTTTTTAAGTCATGTCATATTCTTCCTAAATTCCTTGGGTTCCAATAGTGTGCCTTCTCCATTTAGCCCCACGCAAAATGCAAGCCAAGCTTGGCCGGAATTTTCCTCGGCGGCTAAAAATAAAAATGATCACCCGCTGGTTCCCAACAACACCTATCAAGTACACGTCAGGGTTGACTCAGAATCTAGGAACCTCCCGGAAGCTTTTCTTTTGACTCTATTTTTTAACGACTTTTTTTGGTCCTGGAACACAAAACGAGACTTCAAGCTCCAAGCTTTCGAACCCCTGATCTGGGAATTTTTGTGTCGAATCTATTCTTGCAAAAAAAAAACAATTTCCAGATTAGCGCGCACAGCCCCACGCACAAATAGACTGCGTGCCCAGAAACTGGGCGCCAAGGCGTGTCACGTGCCGTGCAAAGTACTGCACTGCCTGATCTGCCTGAGGGCCGAAAAGTCACCGTGTGGAGGTTTCACTCGCACACACATTCGAGGCTAAATTTTCTGGGTAGAATCCATCGAGCAAAGACTTTAAATCTCTGCTTTTCGGTACCTGAACTTATTATTTGAGTAGATTTCAATCCAGAAGAGCCAATACCTTTACTGCGAATTGCTTTTAAGTCTACTTCCAGCTTCAAATTGTTTGAGAACCAAGATTATACAGATCTAGAGAACGGTCTAATCATCGCACGAACAATACAAAGCAGCTAGAGTTCTTTCATCCCTGCGCAAACGACACGAAGGAAAGACACCGACTCATAATTAATGTTTGGCTTCAACAAACTAGTTACGGCCGCGTTTGTCGTGCTCTCGGGCGTGCTGGCTTTGTCACTTGACGCCTCTTCAGATTCGTCCGTCTGCGCAGCAGCGGAAAAGATCGTACAAGGGCAAATGAACTACTATTTGGGTCTCCAGTACGGTGGAACTGTCGGAATGTTTTCTGCGCCTTACTACTGGTGGCACGCCGGTGAAGTTTTCGGTGGCTGGGTCGACTACTGGGCATTCTGTGCTAAGGACAACGACACCTTCACTCAAATTCTCTATGATGCTATGTATGCGCAGACGGGTGACCACTACAACTACATGCCTCTGAACCAAAGTATGACCGAGGGTAATGATGATCAAGGTGTCTGGGGTATGGCCATCATGCAAGCCGTGGAACGTAATTTCACTAACCCAACGACTCACAGTTGGCTTTACATGATCCAAGCAACGTTTAACTCGATGAACAATAGATGGGATACCTCGACGTGTGAGGGTGGACTCCGGTGGCAGATTTTCACGTGGAACAATGGGTACACGTATAAAAACTCGATTGCAAATGGGTGTCTCTTCCATCTTGCAGCACGTTTGTACCGTTTTACGGGCGAGGAGATGTACTTGGAAGTTGCCGAAAAGGTTTACGAATGGATGTGGGGTGTCGGGTTTTTTGTAGAGGACTCGGATGGTTTTGTGATCTATGATGGTGCCGATGACACGACAAACTGTACGGACTTGACTATCCACAAATGGTCGTACACTTATGGAATTTTCATGGCTGGATCGGCGTACCTTTATAACGCGACTGGCGACGCAAAGTGGAAGACGGCTGCAACAGAAATTGTTGATGTGTCAAACTATTTCTTCAACAACTCGATTATGACGGAGACTACGTGTGCCAACAGCAACGTGTGCAATACTGATCAACGTTCTTTCCGTTCTTTGTTCTCGAGATGTCTCGGCTTGACTGCTGTGTTGATTCCAGACACCTATAGCAAGATCTACACGGGATGGTTGACGCCAAGTGCGAAGGCTGCGGCACAGTCGTGTTCAGGTGGTAGCGATGGCATCACGTGTGGAGAAAACTGGTCCGTGGACGGCTGGGATGGTAAGTACGGACTTGGAGAGCAGATGTCCGCCTTGGAATGTGTGATGTCAATGATCACTACACAGCACGACCCTTTGACGCCGCTGACTGGAGGCAATTTGGATGGCGCCGATATCACGGCCGGAAACAATACTCTGGCAGGAACCAACAATAATGAGATCACGGTGACCACGGGAGACAAGGCCGGTGCTGCGATCCTCACTGTCGTCGTGTTAGGCATAATCTTGGGTGGCTCGGTGTGGATGTTGCTTTAAGTGGTGTTCATGTTTTATGAGACCAGGTATCGAGTGAGAAACGAGTTTGGGATGACAGAAGATCTCAGCATTGTAAGTGCTCAAATGAGCATGTGCATGAGAGAAGGTAGCCACACAGTGGTGGTGCCACAGAGCAGTGATGGCCTGTGGAGGCGAGCGATGTTTTAAAACAACACGAGGTTCGTGCAAAGCCTCAGTTCGTTCTTTCGCAAGATCACACTACATCGGGACTCTACGAGAGGTTGGAACCCACCTTAACTCAATAACTGTTCCGATCTAGCTGAAATCCAAGAGGCCAAAAGCGGAAGTGTTGTGCGCAGTGGTGTGCGCTCTCGACATTTGGTTAGCGCGACACACCTCCAAACCTCCCTGTAGGTTGTCAGGTTCAATGCTGTTCGCGCACGCCGAGTGCAATCTACAGGCGCCGGTGGTGAATGGAGCACATCTTAAACAGGGCCGGTCATGTATCGCGTAGGCGCTCCCCTTGTCCTGAACAGCTTCCAAACACCTTACAAGCGGCGTGACCTCTTCCCTCAATCTAGCTCTGTCGCTCTTGCGTTTTTTTGAACGTTATAATTGTCCTCAATTCGCCAAGAGGGCCAAACTGTTTTTCCATACTATCTTGCGGCCAGCATCTAGTCACCGCGCAGTGCCTCTCTCTGCTCACATACGTAGATCTATATCAAACCAGACATGGTTTTATCACAGGTGATCAACCAGCTAGCAAACCCAAATACTGCTAGCAATCGGCGGCGGCGCCTCTATATCCCGCCATCGACAAATTACCCGCTTTTCAGCTATGGCGGTGAGGAAGATCAGCGGTCTTTCCTATCTCTTGACGAGTCCGGCCTGGTATATACGGATCTTGCCGAAGACAGTGATAATGCAAGCATTTCTTCGGCACGGTCCCTCCCGTCGACCCTCAATTCGGCCCATACAACAGAAGATCAGGCACTGTTTCATAGCTGGCTTCTAGAAGAGCATCTGCGTCGATATAATGGAACCGATAGCGGCGACGAATATGGCAATCTGGATGAAGGATATTCCATAAAATCTCGCCGATCCCGCAATACGTTTGCCTCAGACGATAAGTCGGCCCGGCTGTTTTTTGCAAAGGAGGACTTTGCGCACATGCGAACGACGTTTGCCGTTGAAAGCCGCATGTTGAGCCGATACTCGCTTCCGCTCATCATCACATTTGTGCTTGAGCACTTGTTTTCGATCATTTCGTTGCTTGTTGTCGGCCACTTGGGCAAAAACGAGCTTGCCGCGGTATCGTTGGCGCTGATGACGCTGACGATCTCGTTGGCTGTCTTTGAAGGCATTGCAACTGCCTTGGATACCTTGTGCCCGCATGCGTATGGGGCCGGAAACTTCGAGCTAGTCTCGACGCACGTGCAGCGATGCACAGCTTTTTCGCTCGTGGCGTATGTGCCCTGCGTGCTTTTTTGGTGGAATAGTGATGTGTTGCTCCGGCTAATCATCGAAAACGACGAGGTGTTGCGCCTCACCACGCAGTTTCTTCGGATTTTGATTGCAGGCGGCCCCGCTTACATTTTCTTTGAAAACGCCAAACGGTTTTTGCAAGCACAAGGCATCTTCGAGGCCGGGACAGGCGTACTCTTTGTGAGTGCGCCGATTAACATTTTTCTTTCGTGGTTTCTCGTTTGGAACGAAAAGTACGGTATCGGATACATTGGAGCGCCGATCGCCACTGTGATCAATTTCTGGATAATGTCGATATTGCTTGTGTTGTACGTCATATTTGTGGACGGTTCACAATGTTGGTTCGGTCTTTGTGGACCGACTAAGCTTCTCCAGAACTGGGGCCAGCTCACGCACTTGGCCGTCCCTGGGATAGTCATGTTGGAGTCGGAATACGTTGCATACGAGATCATGACGCTTCTTGCACTGTACTTTGGTACCACAGAACTTGCGGCTCAAAGTGCAGTGGGCTCTATTGCTTCCCTCACGTATATGGTACCGTTCGCCGTCAGCATTGCGGCGCTGACAAGAATCGCCAATTTCGTCGGCGCGCAGAACCTTTATTCGGCGAAGGTTGCCACCAAGACAGGTTTACTTGCCGGTGTTGCCGTGGCGAGCATAAATTGCTTGATATTGTTCACGTTTAGACGTACAATTGCGGGTCTATTCACCCAGGACCCGGACGTGACCGAGCTCATTGTCTCGCTCTTTACGCCGTTGGTATCAGTCCTTCAGATTTTTGATGGCTTGGCCTCAGTTGCAAGCGGCATTCTCCGTGCACAGGGCCTTCAAAAGATAGGCGGAGTCATCAATTTTGTGGCGTACTACGCCTTCGCCATGCCCCTCGCGTTTCTCCTCACGAAATTGACCGACCTAAAATTGAAGGGTTTATGGATTGGAATCGGAAGCGGGATGTTTTTGATTGGCGTCATTGAAACAGTTGTGATCCTTACTTGTAACTGGGACGCCGTGCTACAGAAAGCCGGGCTTATGATTGAGTTTGAGGAGTCCGACGACGATGACCATGGCCCATAGATTAGATTTGCCACCGAGCAATTGCTGAGATTTGGTACATATTGCTTATTTATTGTATTATGATGTCTCGTGAATACACTGGTCTACATAAGAAAAGGGTGTACAAAGCTTGTTCTTGTGCACAGCACACGCTTACTTTCTGAGAGCTCTTCTAGCCTTGACGGCATCAGCCAAGGTCTGTAACACAGGGACGGTGTCGTCAAAGCCGATGCATGCGTCGGTAATGGAGCATCCGTATTTCAAAGCGTCTTTGCCACCCTTCTCTTGAGGGGGCACGTCTTGTCTACCTTCTTCGATATTCGATTCAATCATCAAACCACAAATGCCTTCTTCGCCCAGGCTGATTTGTCTGGCAATCTCAGCAGCAACGAGGGGCTGGTTTCTGTGGTCTTTGTTGGAGTTGCCGTGCGAACAGTCAACCATGATTCTGCGCGTGATCTTGTCGTCACTGATGACGTTGGCTTTCTTCAAGGCTTCTTTCGTTTCCTTGACGGATTTTTCGTCGAAGTTAGTGCCCTGCTTACCACCACGTAAAATCACGAAGCAGTCTTTGTTTCCATCAGTACCCACAATGGCCACGATTCCTGGTTTCGTGACTGACAAGAAATGATGTGGGTGAGACGCGGCTCTCAAGGCATCCACCGCGACACCAAGAGTACCGTCAGTGCCGTTTTTGAAGCCGACAGGGAAAGAGAGACCAGAGGATAATTCTCTGTGCAACTGAGATTCGGTTGTTCTGGCACCAATAGCACCCACACTCACCAAGTCGGAGAGGAACTGAGGGGAGATGGTGTCCAACATTTCACCTGCAATAGGCAAGATTTCTGTGAGCTCAACGAATAATTTACGGGCAATCCTGAGACCCTTGTTGATTTGAAATGAGCCGTCGATTTCCGGGTCATTAATCAAACCTTTCCAGCCGACAGTAGTTCTAGGCTTTTCAAGGTACGCTCTCATGACAATATGAAGTTCTCCCGCGTGCTTTTCGGCCTCTTTCTTCAACCTGTGGGCGTAGTCAAGAGCGGCTTTAGGGTCATGGATGGAGCATGGGCCAATCACTACTATGAGTCTGTCGTCGTCACCATTGAGAATCAGAACAGCATCGTCTCTGCCCTTTAGGATGGAGATTTTACCTTTTTCCGTAACTGGCAACTCATGCTGCAACAAATCTGGAGGACTCAAAGGGTCGTAGCCTCTAACTTGAAATTGTTAGTGGACGTGGTCATGGAAAAATGAGGCCACCAAGTCATTTTGGAGCCTGAGCCCTCATTTTTAACTTGATATAATTAGGCTTGATTAAACATACTTCTCCAGTCTTCCAAGCGAGATCTGTCACCGACGTGATCGTTAGACACAAACATTTGTCTTTTATTCAACCAAAAAGTTATCTTGAATATTTGGCTGTAGGCCCTGAACAGGTATTTAACGTTGTACCTAAGCCTCTCATCTTACTGTGTTGACTCATTGCGCTTGCTTATATAGCGGAACATCGCAGCAAAAAGAACTTTCGCATGAAAAATCTTTCATCACCCCAGAAAAGACTTTCTAGACCGGAGCCGCATTAATAAGCATACCGTAATTCGCCCCCTTAGTTTTCTGAAAAAAAGGGCGATTACTCAAGCAGTCTTTCAGTGACGAAAAGACTCGAAACATAGAATTTGACTTGATTCAGAAGCCTTTTCAACGAAATGCCTCAGGCTTTATGACCTGAGCCGCCTGGAAAAGACCACGTGCCGAGAAAACTCGTCGTGTATGCACGACAAATCTCGCCCACTTCATTGGGCAGCGCCTATTGTAGTGCGACCTCATTGACGCTCAAAGAAGTATATATAGGCGTTCTTCTTGATGTCTTCGATGTTTTCGCCGCACTGCACGACCTTTTCATCATTGAAGAGCACCCATTGGCCTTCATGCTTAACGAAGGCAACGTAATGGCCTGTATGTGGCGATGTGCCTTTGTGACAAATCACAGCTTTTAGTGCGTATAGACACCCCTGCAGATCGCCGTTAGCTTCCTTTTCCAACGCCGCAGTCAACTGCTTCACCTCGTCTTGTAAATTCACCACTGGCTTTGTATTATCTTCAATCACTCCGTCGTCATCCGGATTGCTGAAGAGCCATTCCACAGACGCATTGACGTCGTTCTTGTTTAATATGAGCGCTTTTTTGGCAAGAAGCGCGCCAAATCCCATAGATGTGAGGTTCTCAATGGCTTCCGGTGACACTTCAGATGTCGAGGCCTGGGCTTGCAGATCTTGGGCGGGGTCGAATGGATCGTCGATGTCGGGGTCATCCATATGGGCGAAAACCCAGTTCATTGCCTCTTCAGCGTCCTTGTTTCCTGTATTGTAGAGACCTCTGGCTGATCTGGGCTCGCTAAACCCCATGCTTAAGAGTGTAGAAAGTGCCTCAGGGTCTGGAGTAAATCTGGTTGCGCCTGCGTTTTCGTCCGAGTCTTGGACCTTGAGTTCGTTTTCGTCTGCGCCAAAAGTAGGGACCTTGAGCCCCGTGACATCTAGCACCTCCGGGATTTCGATGGGGATCTCCTGTTTGACCGGAACCCAGTTTTCAAGTGTAATTCTCTGGACTGACACCACTAAATTTTGAGGGAATGTGATGAATCCTTCCTGCTTTGTGGTCAGATCGGCGGTACCACATTTTTCGCATGCGAAACTCTCGATCTTTTCAGGACTGGTATAGTTTCTGAGCGAGTCAGCAAGCGTGATTTCTTCGTACACTTTACCTCCATCGTCTTTCGTCTCCAAGATGTTGCTCCTTATTGGAACAGAAATATTATCCACCAAGTTTTTGGTCATGGACCCCAGCTTGCAACTGGAGCATAGAATCTTTGAGCCAAGCAAGAATTTAAAGTCTTTGTTCAAAGAAAGCCCAAACTGCTTGTCGAGCTTGTCAAACAAATAAAGTAGAAACTCGTTCGCATCCTGCTGCTTATTTGTTTTGAACTCGTAATGATCGGCGCCGACTAAGGCCTTGAATGAAGACGGCTTGATGCCAGCCTGGTAGTCGTCGCCCTTGAAAGCACTTGGTTTAGAGTACCGTCCAGAAATCAATCCGTCATATAATTTGATCAATTGGGCGGGCAAGTCTAGCGCTGCATCAGGAACAGTTTCATCAAATGAAAGAGACTCAAAGAATTTCTTGTAAGAGTCCAAGCTGAATAACGCTTGAACCACCGAGTTGAGGTAGCATGAGTTACCAAGGTTCAGAAGCCCCGTGAGTCCAGGCCCAAAAACAGGCGTCAACTTGTCGCCCGAGGCACCGTCCAAATTGAACTGCCACGATTTGTTAGTGTCAAGGTTCAATTCGATCAAGTTTTTCTCTGATTTCACTGCAGACGACAAGTCCACGCCAAAAGGCCGCAATTTGCCGGTCAAATCTGGCACCTTCACCTCGTCGTTGCACTGGTAGCAGTAGCAGTCACAGCTATCCTCGTTATCCGCGGAGAGCGAGCCCAATTTCACCGCCACTTGATGGCCTGTGAGCTCAAAATGTGACAAGGCGTGCGAGTTGCCTTTTAAAGACGAGCCGAATTGTTCACGGCCACAGCCAAGGGTGCCGCAGGTCAAACAGATCCATAGGTTCTCCTTCAAGTCACACATGTCGCAATGCGACAAATTCTTTTTGGAGTTTGAGTCAACGGAAGTGGTAATGTTCAACGAGTGCTCACAAGGAAACACCTCCAGCTCCCATGCCTTGATGTCGTCCGTGACACTTGCGGAGTTGGCGGCTAAAATATCACATGCCAACTTCTCGACGGCTGGCGGACACAAGGAGAGTTCTACAGATTCTTCAAGAGGCGCCACATAGATGCACGTTGAAATGTCGTACCGGTCCAGCTCTTTCTCCTCGACAATCTCGAGTTTGGGGACCTTGTGTCTAGCTGATTCAGGACTGTTCTCGTCCAAATTGTGGCTTTCCGGCTCGGTTTTCGGCTTGAGCTGTTTTTTTATATTGAGGAAAAGCGGGTGTCTTTTGCGGCCGTAGTGCTCGGCCGTGTAATCCTTTTGTACTGCTCGAGCAAACGCTTGGAAACATGTCATACACACGTCCAAGCCCAAGGCATTGTTCTCGGCGGAGTCGAACGAATACATGCAGTCGTCTTTGTAGATCTTGTCTCCTGTAGACACTGTGGCAGGGAGGCCTGCGCTGGCTCTCTCGATATATTCCAATGACGCCATTTATTTGGGTGTAATTGAGGTGAAAGTTGGTGGTATAGAGATATTTGTGTGCGATGTGCGATGTGAGATGGCACTGCTTGGATCGCATTGAGCGCAAGTGTGGGGGCGAACGTTTGGGGCGAACGTTTCCGCAGTGAGTCACGTGACGCGCGGGCCTGTAAGCGGGCAGGTAATTTGGGCCCAACCAGAGCCAGACGTAAACTTCCCTTGAATCTAAGAAATGATCCGTCCCGCGATAACAGATTTTATAATTCAATTGTCAATTGGATTTGGATTTCTATAAGAGAAAGAGTTTTGCTCAACTTTTGCTCAACTTTTGCTTCATGTTGAGAAGTAGACGGAAGTGATAAAACATGGAGCTCTCAACACGTACAACCATTATTGATGCCTCTATTAAACAAGGCCAGCTTCTCGACACAGCCTAGGGCCGGAGACAAACCAAATAAAAGGTGCGAGCAGCAGTTGAAAAGTTTATCAGCTCAGGCTAGAGACTTTTCACGAATATTCATCGATTCATTTCTTACAAAGCAACGTAGTCACTAATTGGAGATATAATTCACACCAAACTTGACGCTGCGCTGTTAAAAAGAACACAAGAGACGTACGCAACTTAACAGGCCTCAGTTTCTTTCCAATGTCGTCTCTCAGGGCAAACTTTTAGCTAAGTTCTCTAGAATAATAATCAATAAGTTTTTTTTTTTTTCTTTTTACGGTTGGAAAAAAGTTCTCCAGGCCTTGCTAACTTTGATTCTACGAGAAGTGGTATGGGAGCGAGAGTGACTCTCTTGACTCAACTTTCTTGACAATTTTTATAAGGCTGCATGGGTGAGTAATCTAGTGGAGCAGGAACCTGAATGCGATCATAAAGCAGTAAATGTCCGCTTATTCAATACCTAATTACGCTCGTCTTTTTTGCTGTACCCTTCATATGATCCAAACCGTCCAAGCAACTAATACTGGAATCTGCTCGGTCAATTCAATCAGCTGAAAATTTATATATATA
Organism: Metschnikowia viticola; assembly: GCA_030556725.1. Classification (NCBI taxonomy): domain Eukaryota; kingdom Fungi; phylum Ascomycota; class Pichiomycetes; order Serinales; family Metschnikowiaceae; genus Metschnikowia; species Metschnikowia viticola. Next base: position 24,447 of record JAKTUN010000015.1, on the reverse strand, counting down.
TATATATATATATATATATATATTCAATATGTAAAACAAAAGTCACCTTTGCATCTCCGCTTATTCCTTATCACACTTCGAGGCTTGGCCCAAAATGCGTGCACGTCCTGTGCGAAAATGCCGGTTTTTTTCGCACCCACCTCAAGAGTTTGCACCCGAGCAGTCCTTCTACAGCCATATCTAATACCACTCTTCTTCTCTCAGTCTTCAAGACTTGCTACGAGTCACTTGCTTTCACATACACACAGCAGATACTCGAAGCTACGCTCGTCGAAAATCGGCCATTGACTTTGCAGGATTGGTTACAATCCAGCACGACTCAACCCTGTTTAGCTCAGTTCATTACAACTCAGCACCCGAGTGAAGTCGCTAGCGGCAAAACTCTCCTAGTTCACATCCGTATAAAAGTGTGGCGAGCAGTCTCACCCTCTCTCACTCAATAAGTCGATTTTCCACTTGGAAAGTCTGCTTTCAACTGAATAGTCGGCTTCCAACTCAATAGTCGGCTTCTTACTCATAAGTCCCTCTCCCACACTGTCTCAAAATGCCAGACAACGGATATATTTCAGCGGTCTACTTCTCGAGCTGGTCTGTATATGCTGCGAAGCACTTCGCCTACCAATTGCCCACTAGAATGTTGAGCCATGTGTTCTACGCCTTTCTCCAAGTCGACGCTAACACAGGAACCGTGTCTCTTCCTGACCCCTGGGCAGATGTTGATATGCCCATGATCTCCGACATCCGAGGATCGATTCATGTGTTGAATGAATTGAAAACTCGAGACCGTAAATTAAAAGTGATCATGTCCATTGGCGGCTGGGGAACAAAGAACGCGCTCGCCAATGTGATGGATGAGGTGGTCCGAATGAACAATTTCGTGACCACTGCCGTGAGTCTTCTCATCAGATACAAGTTTGACGGTATTGATCTAGACTGGGAATACCCCGAGAACGACGATCAGGCGGCAAAATTTGCACACATGATAACATGCCTCAAGGCCGAGTTGAACGACTTGAACCCTGACTTGATACTCACCGCAGCCGCTCCAGCGGGATTCAAGGAGATCTCCATTTTGAAAATCAAGCAGATGGACATGTACTTGTCTTTCTGGAATATCATGTGCTATGATTTCTGTGGGGAGGACTGGTCCTCGCGTACAGGTTACCATTCCAATCTATATGGGGACAATGGGGACAACGAGCTCAACGCAGAACTGGTGATCAACAAGTATATTGAATTAGGCGTGCCGCCTCATAAATTGGTGCTTGGTATGCCCATGTATGGCCGCGCTTTTGGCCAACCCTCTGCTCCTCATACTGGCAGCTGCTTCGAGAAGGGGGCTTCTGGTACCAAGGAACCCATAGAGTACAACGCGATCGATCGAACCAACGAGGTGTTCGATGGTGTGAGGGTTTCGGCATCGGTGTACGACGAGGAAGAGCGTGTTTTCACGGTTTACGACAATCCGCAATGTGTTGCGGAAAAGGCCACGTTCATAGTCAAGAGAGGTCTTGGTGGTGGGTTCTTCTGGGACTCGAAAGGCGACACCAGGGACCACGAGTTGTTGCGTGCTTTCCACGATGGAATCTACGGGGACATCGACGATTCGTCGAACTGCATTTAAGAATCGGGGGAGCCCGCTATAACAGCAGGCGAGGGGCAGAAGTGCCGCAAGCTATATACGCTATGTAGCTTAGCATAGAATAAAGGTCCCGCGTGTGGCACGTCTTACAAGATAGAGTCCATTCTGGCAAACACGCTCAAGACTGCGGCAACCAACTCTAGCGTCAACTCGTTGCTCAGCTCTGTCTCCTTGCCCACTTCCTCGGCCAAGTTGGCGCCCAAGCCCAAGGGGCTCAGCAGGCCCTTGCTGCCAAAGGGAAACTCGCTGTAGTCATTCAACAACTCGTCTGCTCGAGCAAACGCCTGGTCACGTGTGTCGTAGTTGAGCAGGAGCAAGACGTTCTCCAAGACATTGGCAGCATACGCGCCGCAGATCAAGGCAATGGTTCTAAGGTATCTGAAAGAGGTGTCTGCGGCAAACTGGTCGTTGCTCAAGGTGTCTAAGTCTATAGTTCGCTGGGTCAAAAAGCTCAACACACGGTTGCGGATGTTTTCCTTCGACATCTTGTCGGCAATTGGGTGCGTGGCCATGTCAAACAAGAAGAAGTTCTTGCGCTCCGTGCGCAAAATGCCCTTGTCCACCAAACCCTTGGCCAAGCGCTCTCTGACCTGTTTCAACTGGTAGTTGATCTTCATCAAGTTCCACGTCTCGCCCGAGAGCAAGTCGACCCAGTTCGAAACAGACAAGTGGCCCTCGTCGTTCTTCATGATTTTCAACGCCTCGTCTAGCAACACCTCACCCGTGGGCTCTGTGTTGATGACCTCGACCAAGCGGTCACACAAGTCAAAGCGGCGTCTGGCGGGGTCGTTGACCAAGGTGATTTTCCCGCGAAACGCCAACTCCAACAAAATGCACCCACGGAGCGCATACGAGATGTTGTCGTTCCAGAACGACAAGTACCCTTCCTTGTCCTTGAGCCCCATGAGCAAGACCTCCTCCATCAACGTCAAAAACGGGATTTTGACCGTGTCGTTGTGGCCAATGTCACGTGCGTCGATCCCGATCTTGTGGCCCTCGCTGGAAAAGTCGTCGTCATCAAACAGGCCTCGGGACGCCGCGGTTGCTGTTTGGGCGGCGCGCCCGCCCCTTCTTTTTTGCAACACAGACGATGACATTTGTTATGCTTCTTTGTGGCTCGCGCGTGTGACTGAAAAGCGAGCTTTGAGTGAAAAGCAGGGAATTATAGTTGCGTCCAAAGGTGTTTTGACGTTCCAGTGTGCGGACTGGGAGCTTGAATTCGAGCGTATGTTTTGGGCGCGGGTGTGTTGGTTGGTTGGCTGGGGCCTGGTGCGACAGGTCTGGGTGTGAGATTTTTTATTTGATTTTTGTCTGAATTTTGATTTTTTTTTTGGCGCCGTCGCCCGCCGCACGATCCTGCCGCGCGTGGATGTCGTGGATGCTGGTTGTTGAGATCCAGGGCCGGGGCTAGGAAAACATGCCAGGGATTCCAGATCTGAAGGAGGAAGAAAAGAAATAGAAAAGAAAAAAAAATAGCTCTCGGAATTGAAAGAGAATTCTATAGGATTGTTCTTATTATTTAAGATAGGCAGGGCTTCCCGATGTGTTGGCATGTCGAATGGATGCTATTATTGAGTCACAGAATTATATTGAGTCACGGTATTATGTAGTTATATTGAGTCACAGAGCTATCAAGAGATTACGCAATTTCCAAGAAGACAGTCATGTATAAAATGGCACTTATGACTCTGCCCCGTTGATTTTTATGGCCTATATTTGCCTCACTACCTGTTAATACTTCGCTCGTCCTGATTTCCAGAACTGCCACCTGTCTCGCGCGTCGGGTTTAATTGGACCGCTTGGTCGCGGGGCCCCGCGAAAATGTGGACCCATCAAAGCTTAGACAGGTGATAGACGTGATAGACGTCGAAGGCCGTTGAATCTTTCGTGAATTAAACAGAATGAGGAAAGATTTTCTGGCTGCTCAATTTTCAAGAAATGGAAAAAAAAAAACATAGTGGTTCTCGAAACCGCTCTGTAGTTATCGATTTTTTGCTACCATGGTTGTTGTCTATAAATCGCGGGCGAGGCCAAAACAATCTTTTGCTCGGCCCAATTAATGACGTGTTCCTCTTGGAAGCGCGAGTGCATACGATTCCATACAGAATGGGTCCAGCCAGTGTTGGCTTTTATTGATATTTTTACTACTTCTTGACTAAAATATCATATTCTGGATGGTTTTGCTGATAGTTTTGAATATCTTGATTATAAACAGATCTAGACGATGAATTATTGGCTTTTGTTTTGATTCGAATCAATATTGACCACGACTCAAAAAAATAAATCATACTAATGAAAACTGACAAAGAGGAATGAATAAACCAGTAAATGACATGGGCACCTCTCTTTGTTGAGCCTTTTCGGGACCTCATGCACAGAACCTCTTGTAGTTTAGCAGTTTAAAAAAAAATACGAAAGCCTGGGTTGAGCTCGCTTTTAATCCTCGATGAGAACAAGGCCTTGCACCATTGATAAGAACTGGGATATGAATCCGCTCAATCAGAATTTGATAGTTGTTGAAATTTGGAACTGCAGTTTAGTTTTTGTCTAGTTTTGAAAAGAGGTTCGGAAGAATATCTTGAATTTTAAAGACTAAAGATTGCGAATGACTTCTTTTGGCGAACACGGGTAGTGGGCATACGATCACAAATATTAGGTCTCTTCTTCTTTCAAACCTCTATTTTGGTTTCGTTGAATCTGCTTCAAACTTTCTTCTTCTGGACCTTTCGATCTTTTGACTTAAAAACCACTCAATGATAGCTCCGATCAGACTATTCGACAACTGAATCTCGGTTTTCTTGATTGAAGCAGCTGACGCGAGCCGGCTCTGCCTTGGATTATCAAGTTTTGGATTCAAGAGCATCTACTATCTAAGAATGTGGGTTGGAATCCAAAAAAGGGACAAGTCAGAAAGACACTGAATTTTCTATTTGGTACCACCGCATCATCTCAGTATAAAAACGGTGAGCAGTAGATTCTCTGCAAGTGTTCAGCTAATTGAGTAATTGAGTCTTGGACTGGCCGCACCAGCCTTACGGTCAGAGACAACATAAATATCCTACAAACAAAGAATTACAGCAAACACAAAAATCACATAATCACTGATAAATTCAAAAATCACTTTCACGGAAATTGTGATACTATCTGTAAAAGTTTCGAGCCCCGATGACAGTTGGCAATTTCTCGGTGCAGCTAACTTATACCTTTATGTGGTAGCGGCCGGCCCGGAGAGAGGCCCACTCCACACCTCGCACTCACAAAATTGCCTGCCCTTTAGTTTCGAGGCTCGGCCCTCTATGTTGTGGGCCCCGCGTTTTGCAAAACTCCGCGCGGGCCTTTGGCCCTAGACAAACAAGCCGGATTTGGCAAGCGAGAGGGCCACTAGACGTGGTTTCCAATCCAACACACACGAGATAGATCACACCACGAGAGTCTCTGAGGTCTACAAAACATTACTTCTTGGCCTACTGCCGTTGAGAATCTACAGATCAACTTTAATTCTCTATTAAGTATCCTGCTTGGGTGAATCACGTGTACCAGAGGAGCGAGGACCTGCAGTCTTGTTTATTGCATCAAAACATCAATTTTCATTCATTCCAGGGCCACAAAAAAATGCCCTCTTCTGCTCGGAATGTCTCCTATGACGGCTACCCGCTACCGCTAGACCCGGCGCGCCCCGGACTGCCCGGAGAACCCCTTCCAATAGACGACTTTGTGTCTTTCCCAACGCTACCGGACCCCGAGGTCGTGGCCAACCGTTCGCTTTCAACCATCATTCTGAAAACCCTCCGAAAAGTCACCAACAACGCGTCAAACTTGGTCCACAACTACACGGTGCCTACCGCCGGGGCGGCGCCACGTGACCACGACATTCTCGACTCGCTGTCGATGTATTCACACGTAGATCCCGAGGGAGACCTGCTAGCCCCTGGATTAGCCGCCAGCTCTCTCAGCAACGACAAAGACAACTCTCTGACGCACACAAACGCGCCGCAGGGTCATTCGCGAGCGCCCTCACGGGGCAGCCGGCGCGACTTCCTCAGGTCTCGTCCGTCGGCCCCCTCTCCGCCAGTCAAACAGGCCCCAACGGTCACTGTGCCTCTTGTTGCCACGGCATTTTCACTGGAGAAAGATTCTAAAAGACAAATTCCAGCTTCTGATGCTTCGCCCATCTCTGCAGACCCTTCGGGCTCTGTGGATACTGTACCACGTGTAACATCCGACAATTTGTTCTTGAAAGTGTCCAGTTCACACGCGTCGAAAGTGCCCGTCGCACTGCTCAGCACCAGCGACGTCTTAGCTGAGGCCAACACAAACACCGAGTCCTATCATAGTGCCCAGAATCTTGCACATTCCTCGTCGAGGCTCTCACAGACTGACCAAGTACAGCAGCCGCTTCCCAAAGTCCGCACCGAGGCTGCCTTCAAGCCATCCACGGTGCGCACGCTTCAGAACCGCATCTCGTCGATTTTCAATAATCTCCCAAACGACATTGAGCTATCCGACGACGAGTCGGGCTCAGACCAGGATACTGTGGAGCACGATACTTCCAAAGCCACAATTCCGCGAGCTGAGGAAGCCAGCACATTGTCTGCGGGCGCAATCGGGTTTCAAAACCAGCCGATTTCAAACAGAAAAGTTGGCGAGTCTCTGGCACCGCCACGCGAAGATCAGCTCAGGAGAGAACGGAGTGTCTCACGTAAAGCGTCTGGGCACTTTCCATCGGCTATCCTAGACGGTGCCAAGTCAATCATCCAAGCAAATCTAGTCGGCACAAACTCGCCCAATTCTTCTGAGGGGGTCGCTGCTCGCAACCAGCCCCGGAAAAGAAAGAAGCAGCGGCCACATCGGCTATCTAACAATCCCCTCAAAAATGGGGGTATCCCGAAAAAATACTGGATGAACGACTCTTTTGTGTCGGATTGCATCAACTGTTTCAAGCAATTTACTGCGTTCCGCAGAAAACACCATTGTCGTTTCTGTGGCCAGATTTTTTGCGCTGATTGTACTATTTTCATATCGTATTCTCAGTACAAGCAGCAACGAAATGGGAAGGGAAAAAGCAAGACTACTAACTCTTTCAAAGATAAACTCCGCGTTTGCAAGCCGTGTTATACAGATGTCGTTGTTTACCTAAGTGACGACTCGCTGGGCTCAGAAGAAGACCCCATAGAGATTCCTCCCAAAACACCATCCAGCAGTCTCAAAGTGGACAATTGCAAGACGCCCACGACTTCGAATAACACATATATCAAACAGCGATCTTATTCGTCAAGCTCCATCAAGAGCAATGTACTCCCCAGCTCGCCTGCTCTGAAGTCACGAAGAACACCGCTCATTCACTCGGCAGAAAATTCACTGCTCAAGATAGGTTCCTCTCCATTCTCGGGCGCTACTCAAAGAAGTCCAGAGGGCCTCACTCACAGGCATCCCCCAAAGATGGCCATCCCAACACGAAGAACGGGAGAGGCGGTCGAGATTGCCATGCCTTCATCCTCGTATACTCAAAGCTCCTCTCTCAATGCGTACCAGACCTTGAGGTCATCAGGTCACGGAATTCAATCGTTAAATCTTATAGGCGGAGAACTTCCAGATGTGAAGGGTTGGTACAAACAACCACCACGACGCTCTGCATCGGTGAGCTCCGGAATAGGAAACACAAAAGGAACTGCCAATCTCGGTTCATTCTACAAGTCAGTCGTCAATGGCAATTACAATAGGGTACTCGCAAAGCCGAACCTAGACTTTTCCAGACATGACCCTGATCTTTTCAATCAGTCGCACGCCAATGGCACAGACCAAGAAGAGGACGCGGAGAGCGAAAATGAGGACGAGAAGGCCATGTCGTTGTATACTTCCTTGAATCATCTAGCTCCTACGTCTAGTATGCTGACTAGACCTTCAAATCACCTTGCAACATCGATGCCTGGTGTTCCTACATTGCTAGAATTCCCCGGGATCGAGGGCAAATACGGGCCTGCAAACTTACGTCAGTCCGATGCAATGACTCGATTTGAGTTCAAACCCATCGACACCTTTGCAGGCGCGTCAATGATGGAAAGCAAGCAGAGATCAAATTACCGCTCAAATGAGCGTGCAAAAGCCTCGTTGCGAAGAATGAAGGACCGAAGAAATCAGAGACTGATTAAGAGGGCTTATAATGGTCTTTCCGTAACGAGCCCAAATGATGCTAAAATTTCGGGGGAGCTTGGCGGCTCGCCGAACCCCTTCAAATCGCCAATGACGTACGCATCGAACAATGGGATTATCTATTCTGAAGATAGCCCCATCAAAGCCGCTCCTAGTCTGTCCTCCAGCTTCCTGAAAGACTTCGACTCTAACACATCAAACTTCTTCTCGAATATCGAGGACAACCTTACGGACAATGCAGGCGAGCTTGACGATGCATCTTTGAAAACTGCTTTGATTAAACTGAGCAACTTTCATAGCACAGATTCCGTTGAAGACTCCGTGACTTGCTCCCTTGGTGCTCTGTTCGACCAGCAATTGCAACTTATGATCAAACAATGTTTGGAGGACTGCGAGATCAAAAGTTCTGTTGATCAAACCCGTTGGACGGCTATCTTGCTGAAACTATTCGCCAGCATCCACAAGATCAAGATAAGTGATACTTTGGATGTCAAGCAATATATCAAGATCAAGAAGATACTCGGTGGTAAACCTGACGACACCGCAATCATGAATGGTCTATTCATTACAAAGAATATCGACTCTAATAGAATGCAAGCAAAAATCGAAAACCCGAGGATTGCTCTTCTTGTATTCCCGTTGGAGTATCTCAAGCAGAAAGAGCAGTTCATCAGCTTGAGAGTCGTGAATTCTCAACAATCTGTCTACATTTCTAACCTCGTATCGAGACTCGTATCTTTAGAGCCAGATATTGTCATTGTGGGTGACACAGTTTGTGGATTGGCAGAGAAACTACTCGAAGAAGCAAATGTGACGGTGATCTCAAATGTGAAAGCTCAGGTCATCGAACGAATTTCACGATATACTAAGGCCGACATATTTCAGTCGGTCAACGACTTGTTTTTCAAGAAGGGATCTTTGGGAAAATGCAGTCAATTCGAGATCAAGAAATTTGTTTTTGGAGATTATGTCAAAACTTACGCTTTTTTCGTTGGTACCAGTATCGAATCTGGCTTCACTATTTGTTTAAGAGGTGGTGACGAGGAGTATTTGAGCAGCGTGAAATATGCGGCTGAGTCTTTGATACCCGGTGCATTCAATTCGAGATTTGAGAAAAGTTTCTTTCTGGACTTTTCTCTCGTGACAAAGCCGCCATCTGATGATCCTGATCTTCAACTAAAAGCTTTGGAAGCCTTGATGCAACTTGGTTCTGAAGACGTGAGTGACATCAAAACTGTCTGCGTCAAGTCTATGGAAGAGCATGGCGTCTTGAGCTACGTCAGATTATTCAACGACAGAACTTTGAGCTTTTCTCCATCAGTTTCATATTCACTCCCACAGACTCTCAACAATGTTATTAAATCATTTACGAAGTTTTCTCACTTTTACACTCTTGATAAGGTGATAAGTGGGCTAAGAGAGGAGGACAAAATTGAGCCAGAATGGTTGGATATGTTACAATTCGATCTTAGCTTGGAGAGATTCAACGGCAGGAAAGATTTCTTGACTTATTTGCAATTTGTGAGTAAGGAGTGGCTACACTTCTGTCAGAGACAGTTCAATTTCAGAATGAGAACTTGGTCTAATAGTATGAAATACTCGATTTATCAGCTATATCCCATCTTCCACCGCAGCATCCACTTTTTGCATTCAAGAGTTTCCATCAGACATGCTACCCCATGTTATGGGCCTGTGGTTGTGGTTGTTGATTTTTACTCGGATAACGATAAATGTTTGGGAGTTTTTCTTGACCAGACGTTGCAAGAGATCGAAAAGTCGTGCGATGAGTGTGGCGACTTATTGTTGAATCACTACAAGACATATGTTCATGGTGAATTCAAAATTGACTTGATTGTCGACAAAATAGATGATCCACAACTCATGGAGCAATTGAAGGACAAAGGAAAACGAGTCATGTGGAGTTATTGTCCGGAATGCCATGTTTCTTCCCCCATCTCCGTCATGAATGATGAAACATACTTTTTATCTCTTGGGAAATTCTTCGAGTTAAATTTCTGCTCGAGATCCACATGGAATGAAAAGCACTGTGAGCACGATTTTTTCAAGAGTCAAGTCAAATACTTCGGCATCAACGGTTACTTTGTCAGAATCGAAATCGCCCGAATTGTCACCTACGAGGTCGTGGTACCTCGCAAAAGACTCGAGTTTCTAGCCACCTCTAGCCTAGAGCTGAAGTTGGACACTCTTCGCTCAATCCAGAATAGTACCTCGAAGTTTTTTGAAAGTATCTCCAATCGGCTCGACAGAATCAAAGTTGACACGTTTGACAAAGCTGAGGCTGGTCATGAGAAGATCAGACAGCTCAAGGCTAGAGTCAAGGAGGAGGAATCATTTGTTAGAGCAAAGAGCTTTCGCATCTACGAGTCCACGCAGCCCACCAATTACATGTCACTAAATGTGATTCAGCGCGACATTCAGGAGTTGGGTGTTGCTTGGGACCGTGAGTTTAATGAATTTGAGACCCAATTTCTTCCGACTGAGAATGAAATAACGAGAATCACACAATTCCACTTGAGGAATTTCTTGATGGAGCGATTGGACTCTGAGATGAAGGATAGTTTGTCGGATATGCCGGAGAGTAGGGGCTCTCAGGATGTCTCCGAAACTCAAGCTAAGAACCACGATTACCCAGCCCTTCGGCTCGAAGATACAAATGAGCAAAAGTCTGCTAGCGGAAACTTATTCTCGATCGGCTCCAGGCGAGTCCCTCTGACTGTTATCGAAGATAAAATCATGCAAATACGGCAGTCTCTCGAAGAAGATCAGAATAAGCATTTGCTGAAATCTCCCACGAAGCCTAAAGCAGAGCCCGACATAGACTCGATTTCGACTGAACATATTGGACAGCAGGGTCCAACGCGAGTTCAGGATTTGACCAATTACTTCAATCAGATGACACTCGAGTTCCAGAAACAAAGAGAAGCGGTATTGGAACGCCAGTCGAGTAAGTATAAAGCAATTCCGATTGTTAACTCTCAGCCTATTGTTGAGATCTACGATAACATCGAGGATGTTGTCGATGTGGACCGTAAGCGCAATGCGGCATCCAAAGTGTCATTAGCTTTACAAAAAAGCAGCGACTCTGACAGGTCGAGATCCAAAGAGCTAACCTCTCAAGAAGTGCAGAATGCGAAGACTCACAACGATCAACAGAACTCACCATTCACCTCAACTGGTCCAACAAAAGAACTGATCGAACCGAAAGAATCACAAAAGTCTAAGATCGATATTCCTCAGCCCGAAAAGAATTCTTTGCTCAAGTCTCTCTCCAATTTTTGGGCAGACAGATCTGCAACTCTATGGGATCCATTGAGCTACCCCTTGGATTTCACAGAGCACACATTTGCAGACTCGGAAGTGATTGTCCGCGAAGATGAGCCTAGTTCTTTGGTGGCATTTTGTCTTTCCACTAGCGACTACAAGCAAAAAATTGCGGGCATGGATCCGAATGAAGTGATATCGTCGGAGGATAAAGGAAGTGAAACATTGGAACTCAATGAACAATTTAAGAAAAAGAGCGATCACTTCTCTAAGCTCGAGAGAAAATTTAAGAAAAGGGCTGACCAAAGTAAAAGCGAGACCACTGCACTTGAGATAACTTTGAACAAGGCAAAATCTAATCATTTGAAATATCAATTTGTTGACGGAGCTACTGATATGTCTTGCAAAATTTTTTACAGCGAGCAATTCGATGCGTTAAGAAAAGCCTGTGGGGTCGACGAATCATACGTTCAAAGTCTTTCAAGATGTATAAAGTGGAATTCAAAGGGAGGAAAAAGTGGGTCAAACTTTTTGAAGACCCTCGACAACCGATACATCTTGAAAGAGCTCACTAAATCTGAGCTTGAATCGTTTGTATCAATTGCGCCTTTCTACTTCAAGTATATCTCGCAGTCAACTTTCAATACTTTGACGACTGCGCTTGCCAAGATTTTTGGTTTTTATCAGGTGGAATTTAAGAACTCGGAGAATGGAAAGAATTTCAAAATGGATTTCTTGATTATGGAGAATTTGTTTTACAACAGGAAAACCACCAGGATTTTTGACTTGAAGGGGTCGATGAGAAATCGACACGTGAAACAAACAGGCAAGGAGAACGAGGTGTTGCTTGACGAAAACATGATTGAATACATCTACGAGAGTCCTGTGTTTGTTAAGGAACAGCTGAAGAAGCTATTGCGAGGATCTTTGTTCAATGATACCTCGTTTTTATCGGCGATGGATGTTATGGACTACTCTCTTGTCATCGGAATCGATGATTCAACAGGCAAGTTGTATGTGGGTATTATAGACTGGTTGCGAACTTTCACGTGGGATAAAAAGGTCGAGAATTGGGTGAAAGGTAAAAGCCTAGTTGGAAAAAAGGGGAAAGACCCTACAATTGTTACTCCAAAGCAATACCGCACGAGATTCAGAGAGGCCATGGACAGATATATTTTAGAAGTTCCAGATATTTGGTACGAGGGTTCAAGCTGATGACAGCCCGAAACAACGCCCGAAACAAAGCATCTCAAGCTTGGCCTGTTGTCCTGATCAAACTTTGATTATGTGCCGCCCTCAGCTTCATAAAATTCCTCATCTGTACGCGAAACTTTTTGGAGCTGTGGATGCAATATTGCGCTCGAGTTGCGCAATCTGCCGGTGTGTTGAGAAATGATGAAAAAAATCACACCCAGCTGCAACGTGCGGCTAAACTCACGCCGCCCATGTTTGAACTTATACTCAAGTATGGAATAGGCAAATAATATTCACTTTACCGGAGACAGGCCCTAGGAGTAGTTCTTTTCTAAGTTGTCACTCATGATGCTACTAAGTGTTTGAAAAACCTATTTTCGGTCTGAAAAGACCTAATCTGTGAACTGTTCTTCTTAGAACTCCAGGCGAGAGTTCCTCTGACAACTATTTCGAACATGGGTGTGTCACCATGCACATAATTGTAACAATCATTTACAGCTTTAGCTAGCGATAGCCAGCGACAGCCCTCCTGCTGTTGCAGTCCCTATCTTGACTCTCAACGAGTCCCTGATACGTAGCTCCAATTTTAGTTTGAGTATTTGCCATCCTATTCATGAGCACGGTAAGAGAGCATACGTGCTCAACACCACCATCGGTATCATGATGACTATCCTCATCGCGAGATCGTTACCATCAATAGGATTGCAATTATGGTTAGATCAAAGCCACAAAAATATATTTCATATCAACTTGAGATCCTTGATTTTTTTCATATGCTAAAAACACTAATATTCCAATCTATCTGTGAACTGTTATTCTAAGAACTACAAGTGAGAATTGATCGTGCTCGACTCAACACCCGGAATGAAACGTACCGATAATTCTGGCATCAGTACCTTTCCGGTTCACAGCCCACTCAATCGATGGATCGCGCTCCGTGATGATTTTTTTGAAAAAAAAAATAAATAAATAAAAAAAACAGGCCTTATCGCGCGCGTGGGTCAATATCCGGCGGTGTGATTGAGATAAAAAAAAACTTGGCGGGACAACTAAAGAAAGAAACAGCCCTCAAAAAAAGACAAAATGAATAAAACATTTGTTGTCTCTGCCGGGTGATAAAAATTGTCTCAGCTGGAATACCCGCCTGAGACACCAAGTGCCTCGAAAGCTTGCTGGGCTCCAAAAAATACCCCTATTTCCATCGCCGGTTGTAAGTGCGGCGCGCGCCCAAACCCAAATCTAGACGAGCGAGGCTGGGCCATACAGGCCATACAGGGCGCACGGCTTCGCAGCTCACCGCGCCTGCGCCTAACAGTTTGGCGTGTTTTTATTCCAGCGGCAGATATTTTCTGCTGATATCTTCGAGCAAGTTCACTTTGAGTACATTTTGGGCCACAGTTTTCGAGCACTAGCTGGCTTTCTTTTCCCACATTCTTTTCTCGAATATTGTTTGTTGGCCATTTGATCTGTCACAGCACAAATCAATCCATCAGAGTGCTCTTGCCCCACATCAAGATCACATTCAAGTCCCTGCACCTTTCCGCCAGAATTCCTCCATTCTGTCGAGCGCAACCGAACCGCAACTTGCTTGATTCTAGCTCTCTGATCTATTGCTTTGGGCTTCTAATACGAGGATCATCACTGCTAAGTTATTCCCTTAATCGCAGACGCGTCTTTCCACAACCTTGAGCCACCTGACACCGACGCCATGAGACACGCAATTCTCACCTCCGTCTCCGCACTTTTGCTCGCGATTGTCTTGGCCTTCTTGATCATGTCGGTCGTGTCGGCCCCGGTCACTTCGGGCTTGCATTTAGCCTCCTCGCTGACATTCATTTATGGGATATTTGGCTACTGTGACGGGACACTGTGCCCTTCGGCGTCATATCCGGTTCTGTTTGGGGATATCGACCCGGCATCGCTGTGGTTCTTGGGCTCCTCCGCCAGAAACACCTTGTCCAAGATCTTCATAGTGGCGCCGATCGCCGCCGGCTTGACCTTCCTCGCCTTTGTGTTCACTTTCATCTCATTGTTTGTGTACACCAGTGCCCTCAAGATCCTCTCGCTCGTTTTCGTGGTGATCTCGCTTGTTTCCACCGCGCTCATAGCCGTGATTGTGGTTCTTGTGTTTCACCCTCACGTGGCCTGGCTCGGGTGGCTTCTTGTTGCTGCTGCAGGCTGCTGTTTGGTCGCTTCTCCGCTCTTATTTCTCTCCATCACAGCGCGTGATACTGCTGAGTCCGACTCCGAGGAAGATACCCCTGAGCACAAGTTCGGCGCTCTCTCAAACATGGATAGCCGGGGTGGCTTTTCCGCGGGCTCGCTCAACGACGTGAAGAAAGGCCAGTACGGTTATACCGTTGACCAAGCGTCAACGTCGAAAGAGTTTAATTATCGCGGTACTACGTCGACCAAACTCGGCCCCGAAAGAACTGACGCGCTGAACAACAGCTTGTTGGAGGCAACGCCGAAAGTCGCTGATGATGTGACAAACACCCGCCCGTTTATGGTGAACGGGCCCGGCTCCAACACCACCCCTTACAAACAGAACGCCTACACCGGTTTGAATATCCAAAGTGGCCCAAACACTCCTATCGCCTCCAATAAGCATGTGGCCCCAAGCTTGCAGGCCAGCGGGGTTACTGCTACAGATGTCGAGCACACGGGTATGACTGCACCATACCCGCATGATGATCGCGCCTCGTCGATCTATAACCTGCGAAAATACGGCGTGTTTGATCACCACCCCACTGTTGAGGGACACCAACCATTCACAGAATTGCAGGATACTGACGAGACTGTAGACGGAGTGCCTGATTCTCCTGAGCTCCTTCCAGACTCTGATGAAGAGTCTGACTTCACTAGTGTGTCACAACGGCCTCCCAATGAAATTTACTCGACACCTGAGGGCCAGATGTCACCACAGCAAATTCAAGGTCAGAATTACCAGCACCCTGCACAATACCAAGCATTTCCACCTTCTCAGGGTCAATTCAACGTGAGGCCACCTAACCAGTACACAGGCCAGCATGTTCAAGCCTTTCAATCACCTATGAATCAAGGATATGTCCAACCTGTCCAAGCTGAGAGGTACCAACCACAGATGCAGCCTGTAAGCGCCCCGCGTCAATCAAACAGACCTACGGTGTCCGACAATGTCCTAAATAATAATCCTGATTTTGCGATTGGCTATGCTGGAAGACGCAAGCAAGGCGCCAGGCCTGGCTTCGCTCAACACAGACCGAACGCAGGTCCGGGCGTGGCCTTTGCGCCCAGATCAGGTCAACGAGATGGGCGCTACGGAAATACATAATAGTTGTGGGCGACAAGGGCCATTGGCCTTGTGAGTTATTGTATACTTGCATTAATATTAGATGAAAAGCTTTTTGCTCGCTCGAACCCTTGCCGTATTCTACACCTTAAAGATTAACTCCGTCAGAGTTCTCGACGGTGACAGGAGCTGGATCTTCCTTCTCGGGTGTTAGCCGCAGATCTGCGCCTGAGGCAGGCTCATGTACCACTGTGGTTTTACCCGAAGGCCGAACGACAACGACAATAAACAATGCTAGGACAATTAGACAGAGCAAGAAAATGATTTTGCACTTAGTAGTCCTTTTTTGGTACCCCTGTGCTTTGACCAATTCTTTCTCTGAGGACTTGAGATCCTCTGCAGTGCGAGCAATGTTGTAGTCGATTCTATCCAACATGCTTCCCTGGTCAACGACGAGATTCTCCATCTCTTTGAATATGGTGGAGATCTCGAGAATGCCCATGGCCAACTTGGAGATTTCACGTTCGCGCGATGCCAAGAGTTGCGAGTTTGGGTCCCGTTGCATTTGCTGCTGTGCCTGCTGCAATGCTTTTCGGGAGTAATTTTCTATGTCCCGCGAGTCTTCTTCTTCAAGCGCAACTTGATGGGTCGACGACGACAGGAGAAGTTGCTGGGTGTCGTCGTCGTCGTCATCATCCTTCAAAAACTTGATATAGTTATTCTGTAGGTTGCGGAATATGAGCAGCGAGTCCTGGATCTTGAGCGCATACGTTTTTTTGTAGTTTTCAATGATAGCAAGCTCGTCGGGCCCGTAGTCGAGTTTGAGCCGCGTATGGTTCTTCTGCATGAACTCAAACTTCTTGATGAGCACGTAGCATGCCTCAAACATCTTCGTGATGGTATAATTGAGGTCCTCGATGCTGTCCTCGAGGTGTTTTTTCTCGGAATCCCGCGTGATCAAAAGCTTCTTATAGAGCAGGCTGAGCTCGTTTGTCTTCTGCCTGATCGCGGCGAGATTCGTATCTAGCAGGCTGGAGATCTGAAAAATCGACGGCGCAAGCGTCTTCATCTCAATGTCATTGCTATTTCCTGCGTTCTCGCCCCGGACATCGTCCTTATACCCGGACTTATTGCGTGAGCCCGTGGTCGATCTGCGGGCTGACATAAGACCCTCTTCTTCCTCGGCCAAAGACACGAAACGAGCGTTCGTGCTTTTTTCCAGCCGGGGAATTGTTCTCCTATATGATAGGAAGAGATTGGTTCTATCACGAAACATGTGTGGCGATTATCTTCGAGTCTTTATATGTTTATGTGCCACCCAATTCAACTCGCTTTGGCCTTTCGCATAGTTTGGAAGTATGTGGGGGCCGCGGCCGGCTGCAGACTACAGTCTACTGGGCCATGCGAAATGAGAACTGAGAGGTGACCTTCTGATGCGGAATATGATATGACACGGCACGGTGAGATGGCAGAGGTTAGTGTTTTAGAAAGTCATTCCAGATGAGTTATTCTACCGGAATTTTCGAGTGCCTTTTCATTTTGCCAGTCTTTCCATTATTCCAGTCTTCATGGAAAAAGTGGCATTTCGGTAGTCAAATGCATGCACAATCTGAATCTGATCAACGAGTTCCGCGAGTCTCTTGGTCTCAAGGGCCCTATTGTTTAGGGCCGCACCCCGCATCCAAATCCTGATCTTGGCCCATAGCCTTACAAGCGTGTCTGGAATATACCAACTCTCCGCTGTTTCCGTTAATTCAGTTGACTAGTTGGTTAAGTTGATTGAGTGACTTTTATTTCAATTAATTTTTTTCTGTTACATTAGGCTAATTTATCGAGAGAAATTAAGCTTGATTTTCCTACCTTCATGTTCTTTTCTCATTGCGAAAGATTGTATGTGTGTAAGAATAACCCTGGAAAATCAAGTGAAAGGCTCTTATTTCTTATTTAACTGTAGGACGTTATTTCGAAGGCGTCTCATATTGTGCCCTTCGTATAGTAAAACCTGTCATAGGTCGCTGATCTAACCCAGGTTTAATGTCTGAAAGCTTGTGATAAGGCGATGGGTCAAGACTTGAGCCCTGTTGAATATAATGTGAAGTCGCTCCGCGTCTTTCTAAAGTGCATTGTTAGGTGGCTCAAATGAGAGTTGCTTTCTAATTTCCGATCTGCAAAGAAAATCGATTTACTGGCAGTCTGGAAATATCACATGGGAGATCGATACTTATGGCCGGCTGCATTTTATGTGATTGATTTATTCGACGTTGCGCGATTGCTGCAGAACAAGGCGATCCCTTGCACTTTTCACTTTGCAAGGTCTATACCTAGGAGCGGGTTTATTAATGAGCTCTGCTTTGCTACAAGTAAATACTCGACGACTCAGAAAACTTAATCCTGTCTGTATAACTATGAACACTTGCCTCGAAATAGTCGTCAAGGAAGTTACACCCTAGGATACTAATCCTTCTACATGAACATCTGAGAATATAACATCTCAAAAGACATTTTCTTGAAATTAAACTCACAAGCCCCATTTCGATTTTTTATTCGACTCGCATCGGTGAAAAATCACATATGAAATCCGGATAGCCAAGTCCACTGCTTCCTCTCAGTGTTCGTTTTGTAGAAATCATTTATGTTTCCCAACGAAGCATCCTAGAGCTACTCCTTGTGAGCCTCCATCTTGCCTTCGGCCTCTCTTTCCATCAACACTCTTTTCCACTCTGGAACAGGAGCGGGCTGATGCTTCTTGATCTCTTCCTCCTTCATCGCCAACACTATAGTACCCAAAAGAAGCACGATTGTGATGGCTTGCGCGTACATTCTCGCCTGGACTAGCTTCTGGGGTGCGGTCATGATTTTGTCTCTGTTGACGAAAGCCCAAGAGCCATACATGGACGCGGCCCATGAGGCCAAGATGATCTTGTACTTGTGCGTGGCAAGCAGCGTGATCATCTTATCCGAGGTGGGCATGTTTTTCCACTCCTTGTACTGCTCCACGATCTGGGAGTTGGTGTGGCCCGAAGAGTACATTTTCCTGTCGAACTCCACCAGGCCTTCGTCGGCGTAGAATGCAGCAAGCGAGATCGTGGGCATGGTGAGAATACAGGCCTTGATCGAGGTGTTGAACTTCGCAAACCGCACCGGGTGCCTTGTTCTCAAGTATGCAAAGAGACCCAAAGAGACTGCCGATCCGTAGAACATTCCACGAAGACCCTCGGTCAACACGTACGAGGAATGTGCTTCTCTTTCTTCTTTGTCAATGATCTTCATGGCTTAGAGTGCTATGCGAATGAGTAAAAATGGTGGACTGGTTGGTGATTCGAAAAACAATCAGGGAAAAAGGCTCGAAGGAAAGGGCTCAATAAAAGAGGCCTTTATATTAAACTATCTTGTCTCTTTTCCTCTGCAATTGCCAGACGATTCGTGTGTTTGGTTGTACGAAGGAAAGACCCATTGTTGGTCTAAACGAGAAGGCCTTGTCCATGTGCCGGGACGGGCCCGGCCAAAGCACATCAATCTTCTTAAGTGCAGTGAAATTGCGTTGGGTGCAGCACCAGCAGTGGAAAACGCAATGCGAGCTCGCACAGAGTGGTGTGAGAATTGGTGTGAGAATTGGTGTGAGAATTGGTGTGAGAATTGGTGTGAGAATTGGTGAGAGTTGGTGTGAATATAGGTGAGAAAAGCCCTAGTGCCGGAGTCTGTGCGAATACAGAGGAAGGTTGTGTCAAATGGCAATGTGATTTGTTTAATGCGACCACCGCTTCGAAGAAAGCTTGCTTTGTTTTCTTATATAGTTTCTATCTTTCTTTGACTTTGAGTACCAGTTGGGTGATTGCGGCGATTGTTCGTCTGAGTTGACCCCGGTCTTGGGCATTTTGTGTATTGTCAAATTCCGGTTGCTTTGGTGTGGCTATGTCATGAGGCAGAGTATAAGCTCAGTGCGACCGAGGGCTCATAATATTTCATAGCAATAGGTAAGGAGGAAAAAAATCGTGTGAGGCCAAGCCACGGGGATGTATAGAGCTGGGTTTGATCGAGTTAAAGGGTATGTTGCAGATTGTGGATGTTCTGTCAGATCAGCTGATCAAGAGAGGCAATGGGACTCGGACTCTTCAGGGGCTTTTTCTTTTTTTTTTTTATGGATTCAGGGTCATCTTTTGCACGTTTCGAAACAAAGCTTGAGGCTCAAGCTGAAACTCAGAACCAACCTGCGCTACTCGCGAGCACTAATGGAACGCAGAGAAATTATGAGATAATATGGGCTAAAGCTCTGAATGTTTTTTTTTTTTTTTTTAATCTTTTCGCTGGCATATGTTTGTCCGGCAAAAACTGCCCACATTCAAGTGTGAAATTCATTACGGAACAAACTAGCCTCGAAAGCAGGAATTATCGAGATGTTCATAAATGCGCTTATAGAACTGAGTAGATTCGCGTTCCTCGCAAGTCTCCGAATGCTTCTCAATTTTGTAAATACTTGCCACCACTCTGACTGGAGAACGATATTCACAAAAAAAAAGCAATGCCGTCTTTATTCACGCCGTGAACTTCTCTTGGTCTAGCTTGTTTAGTATTCACAGTAGTCTGTGTTTTTTCCGATTCTTTTTTTATGTCTCACAAATCGTCACCTTGACGTGGAAAATTAAGGAACGGGATACACACCTCACCTTTGGACATTGACGAAAATTTGAAATGAAGCATGAACAATTTTCTTTCCTCACTACTTCTACCTTTCACGGTTATCATAACTTGCGAGCTCGAACATTGAATGGCAAAGCTCGCCTCCGCTGATTCTCTCGAATCTTTCTGAGCAGTCTCCTGGTCTTCGCAATCTCGAGAGCCCATGTCCAGGCGCGCCGATGGTAAAAGATACAATAGTAGGTTCAGGAATTATTCCATGAACTCTTCATTATTGAGCCGCGCCCTCATCCTTAACAGACTCAAGCAAAACCAATATACACACACAACCACGCAGAAATTGGGAGACTTTAAATTGAACGGGAGAGAGACAAAACTTAATCAAATGGCTCATTATACAGAGTATGCGAAAACACTCATCCCTTCCTATCTTCACTTCTCCTCTCCTTTCTTTCATCAATATCCCAAGGAAGGCTTTCTCGCTGCACCACACGCCTTATCTGCACAACACCCTGGGCAACTAATTACACTGTGAACATGAGGCACCACAAACCAGCACAAGGAACCCTGAGATCCATTGAATTTTGCCACATCAGGGCTGCTTAGTTTGCGAATTCTCGGATTTAGACCAAGCAGATCGCCTCATCAAAGCTTTGCTGGCAGAAAAGCGACAGGCCTTCTCATTCCAAAATCAAAAGACAATCAAATATTGCACTCTCAAGCCACCTCTATCTCGGAATCAGTAGGCTTCTCGCAGCATCACTAACACTCGGGCTTACAATTGAACGGCCCCACAAACCCATCGATTACTCAAACGCATTGCTCTATCCTACCTGAGAAGTTTGTCCAAGGTTTTTGGAATTTAAGACATTTCCCTGTTTCTGGCGTTCACTCTGTCACTACCCCTCATTATTCGCAAGACTAATAAGATTACATCCAAGGACACTTTTGAGCCAAGTCCACAGACCGCATTTGACAACTGGGCCCGAAAGCATACATTGCGAATTAGCCGCCGACACTAAAACCCCGTGCCAGAACCATGCCGAACCACACAGACCGCGGGAATATCTCGCCGACCCCAACGGGCGGTCATTCTCGGACTAGCGGAGGCATCTACACGGAAACGCCTCGGTCGCCGTCCCGCTCGACACGCAGCCTCTCGCCGCCGAAGCCTGGCGACAATTTCTCCACATATACAGCGTCGCTGTCGCCCCGACGTCGTGCAAATGGCCGCTCGATGTTCAGTGACCGGTACATACCCAATAGAACAGGCATAGATCTCCAGGCGGCCTTCAGTCTATCTAACCAGGACGTGGTACCGGATCTCCGCAACCACCGGGGCTCGCTGCATGTGCAGCATGGCCATGACGACGGTCTGGCCAACGAAATCGAGCTCCGCAAGGAAGAAGAGGCAAACCGGAATTTTTCCAGCGTCTTGAAAGCAGAGCTTTTCGGCGACAACGTGCCCATGGCCACGGCCGACTTGGCCCGTCTGGCAAACTCTCGGGTCAGAGAGTCGCAGGCGTCTGGGGCAGAGACCCCGACCAATATCCGATCGGCGAATGTTCGCTCAACGACTCTAAACTCGGGCTCCGGCCGCACCACGCCGCCGCCTCTTTCTGCAGAACCTGGAGTGACAGGCACGCCGAGGCTGAAGACAAATCTATTCACGTACCAGCTGCCGAGCAAGGCGCGGCCCGTGTCGCGAGATCTACAGCTGGAGTTGTTCTCGTTATCTCCAGTGAGACT
This sequence comes from Metschnikowia viticola, assembly GCA_030556725.1. Lineage (NCBI taxonomy): Eukaryota > Fungi > Ascomycota > Pichiomycetes > Serinales > Metschnikowiaceae > Metschnikowia > Metschnikowia viticola. The sequence continues at coordinate 2,524 of JAKTUN010000015.1, read as the reverse complement.
GGAGTCCCAAAAGTTTTTGCTAAGCCCGCAGAAAAAGCCGCGCTCGATCTCAAAGGTACCTTATCGGGTGCTTGATGCACCGGAGTTGTCCGACGATTTCTATCTCAATTTGGTGGACTGGGGCTCGCAAGACGTTTTGGCCGTGGGCTTGGGTGACTCCGTATATCTCTGGGACGGCCTGACACAGCTGGTGGAGCGCCTCTGCGTGCTAGAAAATAAAGACAAGGTCACGTCGTTGAGCTGGATAGGCTCGGGCACCCACCTAGCGTTGGGGACACTGAAGGGGTTGGTGGAGATATGGGACGCCACGAAAATGAAGTGTGTGCGGACCATGACCGGCCACAAGCTCCGCGTGAGCTCGTTGGCGTGGAACGAGCACATACTTTCCAGTGGCTCTCGTGATCGAACAATCTACAACCGTGACGTCAGGGTGCAGAGTCATTACATCAACAGCTTCGACTCACACAAGCAGGAGGTTTGTGGGTTGAGCTGGAACGTAGAGGAGAACAAGTTGGCCAGCGGAGGCAATGACAACAATCTATTTATTTGGGACGCCTTAAATACAAAGCCACTCCACTCGTTCACAGAGCACAACGCAGCAGTCAAGGCGATCGCGTGGTCGCCTCACCAGCGTGGCATCTTGGCGTCCGGTGGTGGCACTGCGGATAAGACAATCAAGGTTTGGAACACGCTAACGGGGAACCGAGTGCATAATGTGGAAACGGGATCGCAGGTGTGTAATTTGATCTGGTCGAAGAACTCCAACGAGGTTGTTTCAACACACGGGTTCTCTCGTAACCAGATAATAGTGTGGAAGTATCCGTCCATGCAGCAAATCGCCCAGTTGACGGGCCACACGTACCGTGTTCTCTATCTCTCGCTTTCTCCAGACGGTGAGACAATAGTGACGGGTGCAGGAGACGAGACGCTTCGATTCTGGAACGTGTTTGAGAAAAATAAGAACAATGAGCCGGCTTCTTCCGTGTTGATGGACGCGTTCCTGCAATTGAGGTGATTTCCGATAGCTTCTGACGCGAAGCAATATATTCAACAATCTTCAATTCAGCTTCAAGAGCTTTAATAATTCATAGCTACCTATAATGAATGTAAGGTATCTGGAGGTGTAAATGGCAGCAGACAGCTAAAAATGACGCCTGAGTCTTCTTTCTAGTCTCGAAACAAGATTTGAATTTCAACGCTCTGGTAATTTCAAAGATATCAAAATTTTATCTGGTTTCTGAAGTCTTGAGAGGCTTTGCTGCAAGCGTCACCAAATCTTGCTCTATATGTCGAGAATGAACGACACGCGATTAAAATCAACAGACCAGTTTTTCAAACGATACACGAACCCAGCGGAGGTATGGGAAAAAAAACAATAAACAATCGTACTTGAAATTCTGGCGCAACTTTCACACTTTCTCGTATGAAAACCGACGTTTGAAGTGATCGTTCCCAGCTACCGTCTGATTGTTGAAGTTGGATACAGGTTGAAGTCTCGGATGACAAACATTCTACGCAAAATGTACTGTTTTGACCTGAGCGGAAAGCATTATTGTCGCCAAGGAAAGCATTGTCTCCTCAAGGTCTGGTCGAACAAGCTAACCAGAAAGAACCATCAGAAAATAGCTGAAGATTCGAATGACTCATGCGATATGATGACTCAGGTGCTTGAAATGGAGACTATTCTAAAATCTACAGCGGAGGTTCTGAGGTGCGATCTGCGGATGTTGCCGCATTTGGCAAGGGCTTCGTAGATCCGGGGTGCCCCAAAAGATATCCAACAATGTGTGTATTTTTCCTCCTGGAATTTCAGGAAAAGTCACGGCGCAAGGCCGTGAAATGATAGTACGCATTTTTTTCTGGAAAATCCACAGTTCGAATGTGGCACGCTTCGTAACAGGCAAGTCTGACACGCTTGGTAACGAGCTTATCCATTTTCCTTAAGATAACGGAATATTTGTTGGCTGCGTAATCTGGTGCGGCGATTAAGCGTCTAGATAGCAGCCTCACTGTGACAAAATCCTGCAAGCAGTGACTATCTTTAATTGTTGGACCTCCGCGAGCAGCCGCCGATAGCCGTATTCGCCTGATCATTGGAAACGAGACGAAATCGCTGCCACACAAATTCTGAAAAATCATTTTTACACATAGTAATGAAGAACGCTCTTCGGCTTGATCACTACTCTCTGCTCACCACGCATCGCTATCGACTGAATCAAAAAAGCGCAATTTTTTCCCAAGTCTCGGTACTACACACAAGACGGGATGTCTATCGGCACCGTTGCTGAATGAGGAAGGAGACCCTATTGTCTGCCCGAGCCGAGCACGCGCGCGATTACTCATTCTCGCAAATATCTCCATGGAGAAACCCGAGCAGGCATCCCAGTGCGAGTCGCGCCCATTATAAAGAGGCCTGCGATTCTCGGCCCGGCTCATACTGACGAGCCAGATTTCCAAGTCTTTTTTTCGCTACACTTTCTTCTGCCTCTTTACAACGGCACAAAAAAACCAATTGGACCACATT
>JAKTUN010000159.1:4274-21779 GCA_030556725.1 Metschnikowia viticola | reverse complement strand
CGCAGCCAAATGGGCCTTGGCGACGTCTCTCACATCGACAAAAGCACCCAGTTGCGCTGGAACCTCGTCGTTGGGCCCCAATTTCAACAATTTGTTGATAATCTCGGCAGAGAAGTTGAGCTCACCTTTCACCTCAGAGTCAAACGCCTGGGGTCCAAATACATATACTGGCAAGACCGTGTTCAAGACAAAGTTTGGCTTCTCTTGCTCTACAAAGTCCCACGCAGCCTTTTCTGCGTACTTCTTCGAGCCAAAGTACCCGAAAGTAGGGTTTTCTTTGGCTTGTTCCCAGGAAATTGGGTTCCAGGACTCCTCGGTGACGGTGAAGGAGGGGTCGGCGTTTCTGGATGGATCGAGCAGCGCAGCAATGGACGAAGTGACCACGACATTCTTGATTTGGGGACCGTGGGCCTTGATGGCACTAAACACGTTTTTGGTACCCTCCAAAGCAGGAATGAGCAACTCTTTTTCCACGTCCTTGACGTCAAAAGTCACGGGGGAGGCCGTGTGCAAGAACACCGACACTTCCGGGTGTTTCTCCAAGGCCTCGTCAAACGCACCAGGCGCTTCCAATTTGGGCACGACTTCGTATGTGAACGAGCCGGTGTCAAACAATTTGACGAGGTTCTTACCCTTTTCTGCGGTTCTCACAGATCCAACAACATTGTAACCTTTCGAGACAAGGAGCTTGATGATGTGTTGGGCGATATAGCCAGTTGCGCCAGAAACAAAGACAGAGGTGGTCATTTTGAGGATATTTCGATTGGGGATCAGTTGGAAAGCTAAGATATTTGAGATTAAGCTGAGAAATGGGTTTCAAAGTAGCTTTGTATTAGCTCAAAGTTCGTAAATGTTATGAGACAAATAAAAGGGTTCTGAGAATTACAAAACGATATTGACCCTTATAAATAGATAAATTTCGAGCAACACTTCAATTTGATAAGAGGCTTAGGATCGAACAGAATGGAACTGTGGATTGCTGCGCTTAGTAAGCTTTCTAACCACACCTGATATCTGCATTCGCACCGTTGTTGGGATATGCGCCTTCACGAGCAAACGCCACTGTATAGTGTTTACCTTTGCGGCCCTTATACAAGAACCGGAAAGTCCGAGAGTGGTTTGGAGCCTTGTTCCATTTTTCATGAGGTTCGGCAATGGCGCGGATCAATTGATGGAAAGCAGAAGTTTGAAGGTTGGTAGGAAAACGAAACGAAATTTAATTTAAATTAGCATAAACATTAGATCTTAAAGCTGATCGATATTTTTAATCATGATCGTGTTGCCGAGGTCGGAGAATGGCGCTCATTTGCCTCTAATTTTGTCTGCCATTACGTCATTTGATGCCCGCACTTTGCACATAGTGTTGCGTATGCTTGTAGTAGGTTAATGTCACGATATGCTTGCGGTCTTGAGATTGCGTCTGCTAAACGAGAAATCCAGGTGTCTGTTGGAACTTGGAAAGTTAAATATTGCTTCTTTTTTTTTTTATTTCTGTTAGCCTACCACGCAACAATTTTGCTCGAGCTGGAAAAATATACTACAATGAGTAAACCTCGAAACTTTCCGTGCCCACTAAAAAATAACAGTTAGTGAGGGTCTGAGTTCTGACATAAATTTCAAGGATAATTTTTCCGTGGTTTTCCATAACTAAGGATTTCAACAAGCATTTATGTATGAGTGAATCCCCATGGCTCTGATCAGCTCCTCTAATATCATCCTATAGTATCTTTGCAGGGTTTTCATTTGCATCCAAGTCAATCTAAAGACTTGTTATGGGCCTCCCAAATCGATTAGTTTGAGACATTACTTGGACTATTCTTGGATGATTTATTTTTTGTCTTTTGAGCTCAGGTTAGCTTTTAATGCTGCAAAACAGAAAAAGAAAGGAGTCTTTTAGTGCATCAGTTGATGTAGATCTGCATCGTATCACGAAATCCTAGAATTCACAAAGTCTTCCAGAAACGACGGGTCATGTCGTATGCCTATGCTCAATTCAAACGACATCTAGCTAGAAATAGAAAAGAACCCCATTTCCACCATTTCTTTAATTCTCATCTACTTTTTTGTTATCAGAAGCTATTCATTAAGCATTATATAAAAGGTAAAGCATGCCAAAAGCAAGCATATAATTGGGGTCTGCGTACTGAGCACTAACGTCATTGCTGGAGGAAATTTGGTGGTTTTCGAATGAGCTTGCCTCAAATCAAAGATCCACTGGAGTTTTATGCTGTTCAAGCAGCTTGTTTGACTCATTTCCATCTTCAACAAGGCGAATTCTTCATGCATCAGTCTCGTCAGATGGGCCGATTTTTTGCGGCCCGGTATTTTTAGTTTTTTTTTTTTTTTTCTTTTTTTTTTTTGTTATAACTCAAAATTGTTCTTATAATAGTCTCTTTAAAGTTTCTCCACTTTCGACCGCCGTCTTCTTCGTGGATCCTGTCAATTCCATAGCTTGAATTCTACTCACTTTTGGCAATGCCAAATGCTGCCCCAAAATCGAGTTTTGAAATCCCAAATGGAAAACAGTCTTTTCCTTCACTGAAACCATTGACAGTCTGTCTCGAAATGCATCTCAAAAAGGGCACCCCATTGCTAAGATACGTTGAATCTGCCGTTTCCTCGACCAAATCACCGCTTCTGAGAGTCAGGAACTTCGAGGATATAGATTCAATGTCGGATGCCCCTAAACGTTCATAACTAAAACAGTCGTCGAGTATATCGGCCACCGTTCTGTAAATCTGGAGCTCGGGACAAGTACAGTCACTGTATAAGGAGCCCAGAAGTACCTGCTTGTTAGTATAATTTACCTCACTTTCATCGTTAAGTGAGGTCGTGAAAGTGCTTGACTCGGCTTTTGTAACCGGGTCTTTTTGAGCTGCCTGGAAAGAGTCAGTCTTTTTTAATCCACGAGAATGAAATATTTCATGGCTGCTAGTAATTAGGTCATCTTTTGAGTCGAAAGTCGAACTTTTTTGACCCTTTTCGAGCTTTGTGCTCAGTCCGCATTTTGTACTCAGTCCGAGTTTTGGACCCAGTGCTAGGTCTAGCAAGCTCCTTTTGAAATTAGAAAGAAGTCCTCGCTTTGAAGCCAAGACGCTGAATATGGTCTTGGTCAACAACTTGACGTTTTGGTTAGTATATGAGGACGAAACCTTGCAGCCACTGGCTTTGTGACCAGTGTAAAGAGGCTCCTCAAAAGCGCTCTCTTCAAAGTCACTAGCTTCGTAGCTGCTAGTTTCACAATCCAAATCCGACTCATCTTCGAGCTCACTGACTGATTCCGAAGTAGAATCAGTGTCACAATAAATTCCGGAGTGATCCTCGTATTCGCTCTCACTCTCATTTTCCTCATAATCGCTCGCCTCGTAGCTTTCACAAAAGACCACAAGGCTTAATTCCATCAAATTGATTAAAACTTTGTGAACATAAGTAGTGGCTGCATCTTTCACTTTTTGTTTCACTTGCTTCCGTCTTGTTGTAGAAGTCTTGATGTTTGTGGCAAAAGGCATTTTGGGCGAAGTTGCAAACACGTTTGCAGAGCGAATAGGAGAAGCCATTCTAGGGAACAGATCAAGCTTGAAAGCTTCTGAAAGCTTCTTCACCTTTTTCTTTACGCCTTGCTCAAGAGTGAGCTTGGCCTTTGCCAACTTTGGTCGATAGGACAGACCAAAACCTTCATTTTTGAAGCGCATCCAATCTGGCCTGTGGCAGACTTTTTTGCTATATGATTTAATTCTATCCTTCAGTCTTGATCTCCAACCAGGTGAAAGAACTGAAGGAATTTGCTGTTTGTCCTCAAAGCAAAGCTGTTGAGGCTCAAAAGTCTCTTTGTGTTCCTCGGACGTATGACGTCCTAATGTTTTGAAAACATTGAATCCAAGTGGAGGACCCTCGGGAGAGAATCCACAGTTCTTAACGCTAAGTGTTTCGGAGGAGAAAGAAGCAATTGACAGGGCTTCGACCCCGTAGAGATCTGCCCCGGCGGCAGAATCAGCAGCAAAGAAAAACAAAGAGAAAAGAGATTATCTGGGGTTATAGCCTGGGGGCAAAACCAGGTATAAAATTGGGAATCTATCAATCAAGAGAGGCAAAGTAAATGCCCAGCCTTCTTGATCGGGAAAACCGGGATTCTTTTTGGTGTTCTCTCAAAAGTTCTTTGGGTACTTCAGAAAGAGTATGTGTGATGAATGAGGACAAAGAGAGCGTAAACCTGTCTTCATTTTTGTACCCTTTGGAGGAATTCTCACGAAACTCATGGATGCAAAAAAAAAAAAAGAGAGAATTAGAAACACGCCTTGAAAGGAGACATGCGAAGGACGGAACCCCAGTACGGGTCGTTGTTTTCAAAAAACAAACTTCAGGAATTAAAGAATGGAAAAAAAATGATTGCTTATACTTTGTGTTTAGCATTAATTGATTGATTATAAATGCTTTTGGAAAAAAGATTGCACTCTTTTTGCTCTTGCAAAACAAGCACACTCAGACTTCTCTCGCACGGGGGAGCACAGATATTTTGCAGCCGCAACCAAAAGGTGCGCTCGATCGGTGGTCATGTGCAGGCACACAAGTCATGAAAAGTCTACTAGTCGACTTTTACCTTTTTCCACAGTACTGCAATAGTAGGCAAGTATCTATTTGCGAAAGAGCAACTAGCTCAATTGTTGAGGAGTTTTGAATGTTTAGAATCTCTTCATTTTTTCTTTCTGTTTTTAGGGGTGAACAGCCAAGGTGCTGGGTGAAATACCAGTCCTTGTACAGCACCTAGTTTATAGGGAGAGCCCACCTGACCTTTCGATATCTCATATAATAATTCACCGAGCTTTTGGTTCATGCCGAGTACCTTATCAAATGCGCAGAGGGATTGATATCAGCCTAGTTCAAAACCTCAAAAAATAGACCTCCTCCTTTTTTTCTCGGAAGATCACTCCTATAGAAGTATTATGATTTTTGGAAATCCTGATAGCTCCTCGGGCCGAGTCGATGATGTTAGCCTTTGCGAAACGTATAACATTGCAAGTAGAATCTACAACTTTAGGTTTGCTGCCGTCGTGGTCGTGACCCTTACAATTAATCACATATTTGCGGCTGCCATGGTTCTGGCAGGCGCCTTTTTGCTGTTGTTGAAACATGTCGCAAGCCATGAAGAAAGAAGATAAATATAAACAAAAGAAGAAGAAAAAAGAGGAAGAATGGAGAGAAAAGAAGAAAACTCAGAAGGAGTGGCAATTGTTTTTGGACCTTTTTTAGTTATTTGTCATGATTGGAAAATAGTTGCATTTTTTCAGTGTATCACTAACTTCTATTGGCGTATATTGCCAAGGCTGTTGAGCATATCAGAAAATTGACCGAGTGTTTCAATTTGTTTATGTTCAGGTCTCGAACGGACTTTTTCCCATACTACATTTTGACAAGAGCGAATAATGTCGGCTGGAACCTTTTGCTTTGATCATAAAATAAAATATGATGCTAGGAGAGATTTTTTTTCTCTCTTTCTCTTTCTCTATCACCTTCCCTATCAGAAAAGACATACTTTCAAATGATACAACAAATGGAACTTCCACAGCACAGCGATGGAAGCTCGACCCAACTCCTGAAAATGAGCCCTGTTTTCTCATCGTCCGATACAGATGATGATATTGATTTCGGGAGTGTATTTTTTTATAGGATCCTCGTGGAGTTTTTAGCCCTTGCGATCTGCTCCACTATCTGTGCCCTTTTTCTCTATTTTACAACGGGAATATCTGCTAAGCTTATCAAAGTGGCACTCACAAGGTACAGCAATAATCTTACCCGGTACCCTCCAGCATAGTTTGGCTAAAACTCGGAGCCTCTGCAGAGAGTCTTACCTTCTGACTTTGCGCCAGATTTGATAAGGTGAGGTTTCAGTATAGGATTTATTGTCGACGCATTGAAATTGGTTTATATATATGTATAATTTACCAAACAAAAAATTATAGAAACGGGAAGCATTAGAACATTATTTGCAAAAGTGTAACTCTCAGCACCCCGATATTGTTTTGATTGATTTGGGTAGTGACTGCCCTATTAAATATGTTTTGTTCTATGCGAGTCAGTACAATTTCTCTATGCTTAATCTCAAGATTTCATTTCTGTCTCCAAAATTTTGAGACCGAATGATTCACCAAACGCTTTTCCGCTTCTCACTTGAACAAAATGAATAACTCCAAAGTCCACGATGAGGAGCTGACTGTCGGCTCCCAAGTACAGGGTCTGAGCTCTGACCAGTTGGTGTTTCCGAGAAAAAGAGACGAGGTACTTTCCAGCATTTGTTTGGCAACTGCTTATTTGACTCTATGGTTCATCTCGCTTGTCCTTGGAACCACCCTCTGCTTTGCGTTTGCAAGACTCTTGAGGTTTATTCTCTGAGCAAGAGATAGAAAACAATCTTTGGGCACCAGCGGAGAGAATCTCGGCATTTTAGTTCTTGTTGATTGACACAAAGGTCTGGAAGTCATCTCGATCTTTTTTAGCCAACTGAAATTTTGCACCACTCTTGACTTTTTGTTTGTCACTCTCTCTGATACATAGAATGCCTCTGTCTGGTTATTTTGAATAAAATTTATCAAATGCTTTATTGAAAAAAATGGAAACCGGCTCTACTTGGCTGCTCGATTCAAAAGTGTAGTTCTCTAGTAAAGTAGGTGAACTTGGATTCTGGTATGATGGGATCCGACTGAAAAAGTAGCGCTTTCGGAAAGTAAAAATGTTTCATACTTATTTCTCGTTTTTTTAACCCCTTCTCGAGAACCAAAACTTTGTCATTACCCACAGCAATGACGAAATCTAATTCGGAGACGTATGAAATGAACAATATCCCAACTATACCACAAGACATCACTCCTCCTAGACCGGCGCAACAAAAAAGTTCGCCTAAAGCTATGGCTGTATTTTTGAGTGGATTGAAAAGCATTATTTTCTTTGTTGCTCTTTTCAATCTCGTGGTGATTTTTCTTCTTGTTCTGGGCTACACCATCTATGGAACGTTTTACGTGTTGTATAAGATCTTTCCCCCTTCCAGGAAATACTAGGGAATTCAAGGGTTCAAAATATTATTCAAAACTGCTTAGATCAGCTATAACAGGCCTAATTATGTATATCGAGAAAACAGATAGCTCTAAATACAAGTAAATAGACGACATTCCATTTCTAATTCTATGAATCTCCAATATGTTAATAAAGTATAATTTTGAATATACTTCGATTTGATCTCCAGGGACTTCGGAATCATATCATCACATGGACATAAGGAGATCTCTGTGGAATAAAAACTTCATATTTGCATGTCCGTGTACTACGTGGATCAGTGATTATCACTACAAATATTGTCACTATAAAGATTGTTTAATGAGTGGGCTGACTTCAAACTTTTACGCCCAATTTTCAAAAATTGTGGATTGTGACATCGGACTTTGTTCCAAGAGGAAAGACAGGGGCTAGTAGAGACTGTCAGTAATACAACAGGTATCAAAAATAAATCTTGGCAGGAAGCCAACATCATAATCATGTCATTTCAAGGCTGGAGACAGCTGGTTGAGGCAGTTTGGACTGTGATCAATGATGTAAAGATGTACCTGGCATGGATTGTTCGTCTGATGGACCCAAGAGAGTCTGAAAGAGTCTGAAAGAGTCTGAAAGAGTTTGATAGAGCTGAAGCTTGCGGAACAGCTATTCTTAGAAAGAAGCCTGTATCTTTACGATACTTGACGTTTGTGCTAGCAATCGAATTATTCCAGATGTTTCATCCAGGATTATGTGTGGTGGGATGAGACATGAGGTTATTTGCAAGTCGCCATTCTTTTTAGTTTCGAGAAATTTTAGTATATCATCTAGATCCACTAAGAAGCATGAGCATGAAGCAGCGTGCTGACGACCTCGCATTTTGACCTCGGACTCAACCCGACGCGTATGGCTTTTACAGCGGGCTTTTTTTTTTCAAATTTAACATTTCTAACAGCAAGAAACCCCGCTTTATTCGCATTCCGGTTTTGTCTGCTTAATAGATAATAGATCGCACAAAAAGCCACACTTAAAGCCAACAGTCAAAAGACAGAATCTCATATGTCCGAAGAGCAGGCATAAATTTCATGAAGTTAGCTCACTCAATCAAAAGAAAAGATTATAATTCGTTTCTCACCTTTTTAACAAGCCACGTTCACTCAGAAATCGATCCGCAGCCTCCTCGTTTTCTCACGATCTGGTCTCATAAATACCTGCCGAAACATCTACTATAAGGTCCTCGCACCACTTCAAAAGACGGTCTTTCTCTTCCATCTTGCGGACTCGCTCATTTTCGGTCTCCTCCAACTCAGACATGAGCTCGCTGATCATTTTGAGTTGGGTTTCAGGCAACGCCCCAATTCCAGGAAGTGAGTCGATTATCATACTGATCTGGCGAGATTTGAGTATGAGGTCTGTTGAGAGCTCGTTGAGGACCTCGTCAAAAGATGCTTTGGGGGCCGGCTCATCGATATTCCCATCTTCTCCAGGACGCAGATTGGAACTGGCAATTCCCGAATCGGCTCTCGTGTCAGGGTCTTTTCCGTCGCCTTCTTTCTTCCCTGGAAGAGGCGCGTTGGCCGCCAAGTTGATCACGGAGTTTGGGTCTGGATCTAGAAGCGCAAGCTCGCTTTGTGTATTTGCATAATTTATGGTCGAGTTGAACTGGGCCACTAGTTGGTCCAAGCATACTTGAAGTTGGGTGAGTCTGTCGGTCATTCTGGGGCGTGCAATGTGAAATGAGAAATGAGATAAAAGAGGGTATGGGCTTGGGTACTTGTGTTGAGAAGAGTGAAAAGATGGTGTGGTGGGTGGTTATGGTGTCTCTTAAAATCTTAGCTATTTGATCAAAACTGGAGTTCTAGGCAGAGGTGAAGATGTAAAGGTGGGGGAGTACAAACATATATTAGGGCAGGATCTGGAATGAGAATGACAGATCGAGAATAACAATTTAAGATTTCTTGACTCTTTTGTATATTTGCGTTTATCCGTTTATCCTCTTTGAAAAGATTGGAGTCGAGACTGGAACTTAGATATTTTCAGAGGCCTCTAGGTTAGTGAGTCCGATGTGAGAGTTACGAGTGCGCGTCTTGCGTGGAGTGAAATGGTGTGGATCAGTGTTGTTTAAAATGCGATAATTACTGCGAAAATTAGTAATTTTGGACGTTACTATAGTAATTAACCAGGTTAGTAATAACTATTACTATTACCCCAAATATATAATAAGGTAATTACTAATTACTAGAATAGTAATGTTCCCCGCCCTTTCAGGCTGCCTGTGGCCATCTTGCAATTATAATTTAAGAAGCATACTACATTTGTGAGTAATGCGGAGCTTTACAACAGATCAAAAACCTGATGGAGACAAATAAAGCAGCGCAACGTTTTCGGTGAGCTGGCTGTTCGACGACCGCACTTCTCGCACAATCTCCCGTGCTTCAGCGGACAAATTCCGGGTGACAATCCTCAAATGACAACAATGAAGTTTGCCAAATGACCAGCAATTGCAATGGCCGTGGACAAGAGAAACATGAGAGTTAATAACCCAATGCGTGTCATATATCGGGCAACTCCGCATTGCATGACGGTGAACACTTGGGTTGCTGCGGAATTAGCATTGAGTACAATCATAACGACCACACTCTATCGCTCTTTTATACAAACAATAAGATTGTGTAGAATTGGATTCTCATTGCAATCGTTTTGTTAATCACAACAATGAGTTGATGAGGAAATAAAGCTTTATTTCACGAAGGCTGATATAGCAGCTCGTTCATTGGCTTCTCACAATGAATGCAACAATATAAGGAGCTCTATTTATGGCACGATAATACTGAACAATACCAAGAACTTCGGGACCATTGCTTTGTTTTGAAGGAGTTAATGGACAAAAAAAACAGCTGATGATGTGGGGGCGATTTTCCCACAAGTGCCGTTTGAGAACAGTCAGTTTCTTGATGACGATTCTTGCGTATCAATGCTTTGAACTCCAATCTTTCCCTAGGGAACGCAATTCAATCAAAGTTTAAAAAATCATCAAAAGCAACACATTAAACTAGGCTTCGCTTGGCTGGCCGAAGAAATAAAATTGGGGCACGAAGTCAAATTTATTACCATGATGATGATGTCACGATCAGTGAGACCATTGTACTTCTCGCTCATTGTCTCCTCAATTTGTCCTCATTAGGGCATGTGATGACCTGATCCTTTCCACTTCAATTGTCATATCAGCTTTCGGGTGAAAACGGAATTCTTAACTTCTATTTGCTCAGCCTTTTGTGCTTGCATTGAAATTACTCTTGCAATGCGCTGATATCTGCAGCATTGTAAGCCAAAACTCTTGTTATAAAAGCTCAACTATCCCGCGTTATTCTCATTTTTTACACCTACAAGTTAGCCTGATTTATCTCAAGATTTACCTACTCCTCAAGTTAAGAAAAAGCTTTAATTGTGAACTAACATCCCGATGCTTCCTAACACTCGAGTCCGGAAAACCGAAGATAAATGTTGGTCGAAAGACTTTTCCTTGCCGCTGTTAGCCATGGCAGCTCCCATCATCAAGTTTCGTCTCTTCACCTGGAATCTTCTTCCTTTCATTACAGGCGTGAAGAGGCAGATTGAGCTCTCTTGCTCGATGTGTGCGTACAAGCGCACAAAGCATTGGCCTCTCAATACCACGAATTTTGTTACGCATTTTAAGACTCATCACGCGTCTACGCTCGTCCAGTTGTCAAATGATGCAAGAGATAGCTCAACACCTCACAAAGATTCAATCTTGGCCACCAACTTAGCTCGCACCAGGGAAGGTTTGGAATGTATCGATCCTTATCTCGAGAATGACACTCCTAGGATCACAGGACGCTCAAACAGCATTCGGCCCAGCCACATTCTCTTCGACGAGAAGAGAGCTTCGCAATTGATATTGAACGCTACTTTGGAGAACAATTTGGCTTTTCGGGTGTTCAGCAGCGAAAGTATTTTGAAAGTACTCCGCTATTTCAAAGGAGATGACACTTGGTCCACATCTCGTCAGGAAATCCGCACCCAACTTGATGATTACTACGATGAGTCTATTGCTTCCACTAGAAGAAGACTCGCGAACGTGAAAGGACGTTTTGCTTTGACTTTCGATGAGTGGTAATCCAGTAACAACCACAATTTTCTCGGAATCACTGTTCATTATCATGATGATGGTTTCAAACTTCAGAGCTTCACCATCGGATTTGAACATTTGCAAGCTATATCATACACTGGTGACTTTCTCTACAAGATATTTACAAAGGTGATCACTGACTACAATATACAGCATCGAATCATCTCAATAACCAGAGATAACGCTGGTCCAAACAATGTGTTGCTCAAGAAATTCACGAGTGCTTGTCGTGGCAGTGATATTTTATTTGATGGTGATATGAGATGCGCCGGGCATGTTTTGAACCTTTCAACAGAGATCTTTCTTGAAGTTTTACATTTTAAATCGAATATCTCAAAAGTCCTTTTGAGACAATTGGAAGAAATTCGTGCAAGGAACCCCGACCTCGCAGATTTCTATGCCGATATGAAAGGTATTCCTCATGTTGTGCGGTCAATCATTGCTGCAGTTACTCACGGCGCTTTCTGCAAAGACACCTTTCGGACCATGGTTGAAGAAAACAACCTTACAAGAGGTACCTCGCAAGGTCCCAGATCACTGATCAGGGATAATGATACAAGATGGCTTTCCACCTATAACATGCTCGATTGGTTTATTAAATTTCGTCCTGAGATTGATGAATTATTGAATCAAGTTGGCAAAGAGTCTCGAGCTAAGCAGGAGGGGTTTAGCTTCAGTGAGGCTGACTTGAAGGATTCTGAATGGGCGTATTTGAGTAACGTGCGTGATATTCTCGGAATATATCACAGTGCCACACTCAGTCTTCAAGCTTCTGATTATGCAACTATCAGTCTCATCATTCTCAAGATTTTTCAGATTTTGCTGGATCTCACCAAAGCGATTGAGAAATTTTGTGACGCTAAGGACGCTTTGATTCGGCAGGGACTTATCGAGGCGAAACAAAAGATCTTGTCGTATTGCCCTGTGTACGAGGAAAACCCCAAGTCTTTAAGGACTATTTACCTTGCTACTGCTCTTGATCCAAGAAACAAGTTGAGAATATTCAAGAAGTTTGACGATTTCCCTATCGCATCGATTGAAGGTATCGAGGAGCATTTCAGGGCCATCTACAAGACTTATCTGTCTAAGTATCAAGAGGAACGCAAGACTTCAAGCAAGCAGAAAAGAAGGAGAAGAGCCCAAAACAAGGGACAAGAAGGTCGCGAGGAAGGAGAATCTGCATTCTTCGACAGTTCTGATACATTCGATGATGCAGAAGATGAGGTTTCGCGGTACTTGTATGAGAGGTGCTGGAGCAGTAAAAGAAGTGTCAGTGAATTCTACAACGCGAGGGAATCATCTTATCCGGTCATAACTAGAATGGCAAGAGACTATTTGGCGATTCCGGCTATGTCTGCTTCACTGGAAAGACTTTTCTCTCAGGCTGGGGATGTGGTAACCAAAAAACGGAACCGCTTAGCACCGCGTACAATTCAAATGATTTCCATTCTCAAGACGCAAGGGCCTTTTAGGGAAGCAGAAAAGAAGGAGAGTATTGACATGCGTGAAAGGGTCCAAAAACGTCCGCACGAAGAAACGGAGCAAGTGGTTGATAGTGTAACCAGTCAAAGTGAAAGCGAGTCTTCTACCAATGAGGTGGATTACAATCTTGGTGATCTTAGATGAGAAGTACATATTCAGAAAAGTTTATTTATTGTTTCGAATCAATGTCAAATCAGACTAGAATTTCAATTGGAAGACGTGTCTCGATTGATCTGTCATTTCCCGCAACATTAAGTCTTAGCCAGGTTATAATACGTCTTCTACCTCACAAACATTATCCGCATCCCTGAAATCTACATCTTTTAGCTATTTTTTTAAAGAAAGAGGCATTGAGAAAAAACTGGTA
Organism: Metschnikowia viticola; assembly: GCA_030556725.1. Taxonomy (NCBI): domain Eukaryota; kingdom Fungi; phylum Ascomycota; class Pichiomycetes; order Serinales; family Metschnikowiaceae; genus Metschnikowia; species Metschnikowia viticola. The sequence goes on along the minus strand of JAKTUN010000159.1, from coordinate 8,760 downwards.
TCTTCACCCGGCAGGATAGCTCTTGATCCGCCATAGTTTCAGTAGTCTTATCTTCATCGATAACGTAGCACGAGTTGACGAAGATCATCTCTACATTGAGTGGAAAGTTTTGTATGACGTGAACGTGCAAATTATCATATTTAAAGGCAGGCTTGATGAGTTTCCAGGACTATTGGCTGGCGTATCAAAGTCTATGCAAATTGCCAAATATCTGGACATCAACATTCGAATGATCAAAGCCTCGGTGAGGTTCGTTGATTGTATGAGTGATTTTGTCGAGGCCACAGGTATAGATTTTGGTACATAAATAACCTAAGCATATCACGTACTCAAAGCCAATTGAAATACGTCTAGTAGCAGAGCTAGACGAGCAATACTACGCCAGTCTTTTCGATGTCTCAATCTCAAAGGTCAGCTTTTCAAACTTGCGCACTTCACGAAATCTTGGATGCTAATTACTAAGCTCAATTGTGCCACGGAAAAGTCACCTCCGCAGGTGTGTCAAAGCACCTGCGCTCCTTCACATCACCTCTCACATCCTAGCCATAAATCACATTCAAAGCTGCTCTGTAGCATGCGCTAGGGCCGAAATTCTAAGCGAAAATAGCTTACTAATTACTAATTACAATTACTATCAGGTCTCAGGAAATTACTACGACTTAATTACTATTATATATTACTGTGATCCTGTGTATAAAAAAACCGAGTAATTACTTCATTATATACCACACTGGTGTGGATCGCTCATTAAGATAAAATTGAACATCTGCCTCGAGCACTAAAATGAGATGGTTTGGAGGGCAAATAAGAAAGAATGAAGAAAAAGAAAGACCAAAAAAAAAAAGAACAAAGAAAAGGAAAGATCAAAGAAAAGAAAAAAAAAAAAAAAGAGAAACTAGTATGGTAGTCACTTGCTGGGGTTTAAAATATTGCCCTTCAATTAACGGAATTCATAGGGTATTTTTGGAGTCGAGTGGACCATAAAATCTGCTGGAACACGTTTAGAGTGCAGGTCCTTGGTGATTGGAGTCAACTTTGATGCCACTGATCGAGCTGGTTTAGTATTTGTGAGTCAAAATTTTATTTTTTCATCATATTCAAGGCCTCTCCAAAGACCATGCTCATTAGTTTTGGGTTGCCAGAAAGTTTTGTGACTAATCTTGGAGAAAATTTATGAGTGAACCTTCAAAATTATTCGGCTAAAAGGTCATTTGAGACCACCAGTATTGGCTAGTTCTGACCAAATTAAAATACAACTTATAAACATGATACTGCATTTTGTTCAATTGATCCGCCAACATCATATCTTCTTTTGATGTCCAAACTTTCTCTTCTACCAGCATCAATATTCCTTGTAATTGTATGTTGGCCTTTTGCTTGATCAAAGCTCTAGTTCGCAATAAAGAAATACATTTTTTCATTCTTGATGTTCCGTTCTTGAAGTTTCAGGTTAATAGCATTGTGACGGCTTTTATTTGGGTCAGTTCCGAAAGCATGTACAACTCGCTTTTCAGAAAATTGCCATTGATTGTAAACGACCTGATTTACATGCTACTGTGATGGAAGAGATATACATGTGGATCTGGTTACTCCAGAGTCGGAGCAAGAGTACACAACAAACTTCTTTTTTTTTATAGAGAAAAACTGAATGATTCAATTCACAATTTTTGCGATTGATAATGGGCTTCAATCATACGTTGTCCATCCACTTATAAATGTGATACACACACAAGATGGTTACTTTTCATCCCACAAATACATAAGCCTCTTGACGTAATTTTGAAGATAAAGTTTGTTGAAGATTTAGTATGCTTATTGATATTTCTAGAAACAGAATGTAAAATGCACAGTCGGAAAATGAATGCACATTTCTCGTGGTAAAGAATCTACACAACGCCGAGACAGCGAGAAGAAGAAAAGAACTATTAGAACTAAGATGGTGCCAAGTCATCGGCCAAATTGGAAAAGCGTTAAGTATGTTGAATTAAATCTTCAGTTTTCCAAAGCAGATAAAGTCTTTCTCTTCTTTGTTATCTAAATAGAAGCTTTAAGCATTTAGGAAAAATCACCTTTGCTGAAGCTGTAAGACACACCCTAAGCGAGCCATTTTTTTTATACATCTACTAAACACTTAGTCCAGCCAGGTGGCCTAATAACAAATAACCTTCATTCTCTTTTGGTTGACGTCAGTTCAAAAATAAGTTGGCTAGAAAAAAGTCAGTCAAATGAAAAGCCAATTTCACAAAAAGCCAAATTTACAAAAAGCCAAATTTACAAAAAGCCTATTTCACAAAAAGTCATTTTTCTTTTTTTTTCGTTAGTCTTGTGTGGTGATAAAGTGAGGCCAATAACGTCACGTGCTCTCGGTCACGTGCGCACCCCGGACTTTCCGCTTATCTCTTCGTCTAGGGACTCGCATACTTTAATTTTGCCTCATCACGAGTCTTTTCTTCCGGTCCAAAACACCGGAACCATACATTTTCTGTCCTTCTACCCAAACCAGCCCCTTTTTGAAACAACACCATCTCGGTCTGTGCCTTTTCCCGCTTTGAATACCGCCATTTTTACCCCTTGTCATGTCCCAGCAGTTGCCCAAATGGCAGGCTGACTCGGCGGCGTCTAAATGCTACCTATGCAAGACAAAATTCACCTTTTTCAATCGCCGGCACCACTGTCGGAAATGCGGACAGCTTGTGTGTGCCACGTGCTCGGAAAAACAGGTGAGGTACTTCTCCAACTCGTATGTTTTAAACGCCCAAGGAACGCCTCAGGAGGCGAAAAGTCACACCTATTACCGGACTTGCGACGTGTGTGTAGACGAAATCTGCATGATCCGAGAGACGCTTATGGCCAACTCGTTTGCGAGAAACAGCCCAGAGCCCCTAGACGCCGTTTCCGGGGTTCGGGCAGGTGAAATTGATGATGCAAGTGCCACACTTGACGGAAATGCAGATTCAAGAGCAGAAGGAGCCAGCAGAGCCGCCACAGGACGCGCCATTAAAGCAGACGGCCTGGGGTCACGTGCACCTTCGGGCCAGCAAAAACCCAGGGGAAAACAGAGAGTTACTGCCGCCGAAAGCGGTTCTGAAAGCGACGCAGACATGTGTCCCGTATGTGGGGTTGATCTCTGGAACCAGTTTGTCGGAGAACCGCCTTCGAAGTCCGGAGCGCTGAAAACGCCCTTTGAGCCATATAAAGAAGCGCACGTGAGCCAGTGCTTGGTCACCTTCGACTTTGCCAGCGACAACTTGCGGCTTTCCTCGCCGCCAAATGGGCTGCAAACTCGGAACCGCATGCTTGTGTATAACATCCCGCCGATACCCGAGCCGAGCTACGAAACGATTGAGAACGGTATGCTGGTCTCAAATAGCACCTCCGTGCTGATGACCCCCACTTGTAGGGCTCTAACTGACACTTCCAAGGCTCTTACTGATACTTCTGAGTCGATGATCGAGGGCGGGTCTGGCCTGGCTCGGTCCAACACCACTTTTATGGAATCTGAGAAGGCTAATCTCGATGAGGAGTGTGTGATCTGTCTCGAGGATTTGCGGCCCGGCGATAAAGTCGGCCGGCTCGAGTGTCTTTGTGTGTTTCACTATAAATGCATCAAGGACTGGTTCAACAAAAAGAGCTACGCCGAGTGTCCCGTTCATTTCCTCCACAAATAAGAGTTTCTCGATGTGTTACTCGGATGGGTTGGTCCATCTAGTTTGATTTCATCGGGAATATCTTGGGCACATTGCCTTGATGGATCTGCTTGTGTCCACTGTGGTATATGGTATTCTTCTTTTGTCGGGATGGTTTGGACATTTGGTTTATTCTGGTTCTTTTTTCTTTTTCCTTTTTTTTTTATTATCTTTTTTTCTTTCCTTATTTATTGCTGTGTGAGTTTTGGCGCGTTGGAATTTGTCGTTGATTATTCTTTTTGTTCAATCAAGCACAAGGCGCTTTCACCAATTCTCTTTTCTAGTGTACCTTTTCTGACTACTTCTTCTTATTTATCTTATCTGCGGTCTCGTCTTTCCGAGTGTTCGATCATTTTCATATTTCTTTCCACTCTTGTAACTGTATATACCTTCTTCATCTGCTCCGTGTAAATTCTCGACCACCCACGGCCATATTGAAGCACCAGCCCGAGTGAGATGAACAGGCGATAATGATAATTTGAATCTCTGTATTCAAAAAATAGAGATAAGCAAGCTATCTAGCTTGAATTCTAGTTGAAACTCTTTTCTTAAAGTGCTCAATCAAGTAGAGTCTCAAATATTAACCTTGCTTCAGTCTAAAAAGAAGGGAAGGGTATTCAAAATGCAAATAGTAATAGGTGTTGTTTGGTTATTTTAATATGCCACTCGAAGGGTGTTGATGAAAGAACAGCTTTCGCTCCTACAGATAAATCTATTTGTTATCTTTCTTCAAAGTGGAGGTAGATTTCAAGGTACCAGTTAGTTCCACTATTGAAAATCAAATAAATATAGAGTCACCT
>JAKTUN010000158.1:0-21945 GCA_030556725.1 Metschnikowia viticola | reverse complement strand
AGCATGGGCGAATCTAAAATAGGCCGTTTTGCGAAGTGTTTTTCTCAGTAAGGGGTGACGCTCAGTGAGCCGGGAAGTACGTTACCGCAGACTATTATCTTAGTGCAGTTTTGAAGCGTGACTTATTTTTTTAATTGATTTCCATGTTTTTTAGGCAACTTCGTCACCACTAACGAGCTGTAGCTGGCATTGGAATTTACGAAATCATATTCCAAATGTTCGTTCTCCGCGAATGGAGGTCAAAGGACTCTGAGACCTTTTGCAATGCGCGAAAGTGGTCGAGTTTGTTCCCCACACTTTCTACAAGAGGTGAATCGCCCATATATAGATTTAGTCAAGCACCCAAGAAGTGACTTTATCACATTTTTCAAAGGCGGGAAAAAATGAAACGAATAGTCTCGCGAAGCAGAAGAATGCAAAAGGAGAGAAGAAATAATAATACTCGAGATTTTTTTTTTCTCTTTTTGAGCTGGGCGAGGCTGATTCGTGAGGCCGGTGAACAATCGCCTCGTCACTAACTTTAAATGGGCTTCGACGTGAGAATTAGGCTTGAATTTGTGTCAAATCACAACAATCCAAGCGGAAATCTTTTGATCAGGGCTTTTCGCTTGAGTGATGAAAGGGGTATCTCTTATCCCGCAGGCCACTTGTAGATATGATATCAAGCTTGACTACTGTATTTGTTGAACTTCCTGTCTGCTCAGACTTAAAATAGATTGATCTTCAACTGGAAATTGCGATCACTTCGAAGGGAAGTAGGCCAAAGCAACACTTTTAAGAAAATGGTTTCAAAACAAATGTCATGAGACTGACTTTCAAGGCTTCCGCGTGAAAACAGACGATTGAAGCCTTCTTTCATCGCATTGGATCGTCTGGAAATCCAGGTCTCGAGAATTCTCGCTATAAGTATAACCAGTATCCACTTAATGCTACTAAGGAAAGTTTAGTCTATCATGTAAATCTTGGAAACACCACCTCTCGTGTTTTTCTGCAGCGGGTAAATTACAAACTTGAGTGATGGAATATGGGGTGATGGAATATGGGGTGATGGAAAATCGGGTGATTGTGGATTTTTCACTCTTCACGTGCCGACTTCCAGTGCACCCTGTACAACGCCCACAACCACGCGCGTCTGGCCCGATCAATGCAAATATCCCGACTTTTCATAGGCTTTGTCACGCTATAATAGACCCGTAATTTCTTTATTTGACATTCACGATTTGGAGTTTTCAGTTCCTGAGCTAGAAACTCCACTTCTTTATATCGTGGCCCATTTTGTGAGACCCATTCCCTTGGATCTGGCTCGTAATTGAAAACTGAAATTCCGGTAACCGGGCATGCCACAGCTGCGCACGGTCGCGGGCACGCCCAAAAGAGCTTAAATGAGATGAGGTCAGGAGATGTGCGTTAGCTAATTCTGGGTCCGCACATGTGAATTGCGGGCTGAGTCTGGGTCTGGGTCTGAGCTCTCGTCTCATCGGCACATGTGAGCCTCATCTAAAAAAAGAAAGTTGAAGAAAACGCTCGTGAAGGCTCCAAAAAGGGCTTTCTGGCGGTTCAATGCGTTTTCCACCCCACTATCTAGGCGTCTGGAACGTTGAGCGTGTCGCTGATCGTCCTCCAGTGTGCATACGGTGTTCCCACGCGCCAGACGAGAACCGAGGGCAAGACCTTCAGGCGGCACGTGATGAGCGGAGCTCCACGGCCGAGCAGTGAGTGTCTTATGCTACGACTTCCGCGCAATGTCGCGACGTCGATAGCGGATCCACCGTTTGTGGAAATCTTCAACAAAAGGAGGCTGACTTTTCCCGCACTACGCTCTGAGCCAATTGGCGCAACAGAGCTTTCGCAGTGCTCCCGAGAGCCATGAAAAATTTCAATGGACTCAGTCAATCCCAGCTCAAGAAAAATGTCGTGCACACTGCGCTCTGTCCACGCACGGGTAGCATGAATGCCGGATGGTGCATGAAAATTATTCAGATATAGGGGTACTGGAAAGATCCGAGAAGTCTAAATGGGCTGGCCGTGGGAACGAACCCGGGATAGTCTAGGGCTTATTAAGTGAAAGTCTCTGGATAGTCGCGAGTAGTATAAAAGCCCGATCGCAAAGACGGCAAAACGTTTCACCGTCTGAAAAAGAGTAATTGTTGTAGTGTTGATTTGAAGAGGCAAGAATAGGGGACTTTTGGCGGGGTGCTGGCATTTCCCAGTATCCAATCGCATCCTCGTGTTGAGCATGCAAGGTGCTAGGTGCAAGGCTCACCCATGCGTCCTTTCATATGTTGGAAGTGAGACACTGCACTGTTCCGCAGGCTCCTTTGTCGTCTTGTGCCGAACCCTCTCAATTCATAGCCCCTCAGTAAGTATATGCTCTTTTGATTTGGAATTGATGATACAATTCGGGATTGATGTATTGACTCTCCATAATATAATTTTCTTGCTTCTCAGCATTTACCTAGAATTGCGCACGTGCGGCGACATGGCCCGACATTTGGTGGCCCTCGTAGCGCGTTACCCCGAGATGGCTCGCCGATATTGTGCCCGTGACGAAAAACCGCACCGTATGCGACTTTTGGCGACAAAGCAAAGGAGCCTGGCCAGTCTGAAAAAAAGGCCCATACCACTGAAAAGAAATTACCGGGAAACGAATTTTTCCCAGCTGGCAAAAGTTATGATTCTGAGACATTGAGTGTCCCTTAGCACTGCCATGAACGAAAATGTCGAAGATATTTCTATATTTGGCGCAGCTTGCTCGATTCGGTAATCATTGGGCGCATGCCCATGCCGACCTTGCCATGGCGCCTTGCGCGGCGCAGTGCGTGGGGAATGTCGCCTTACCTTTGAGAGTGCCGAACCACGGTGAGAGTCTTCTCTGATCATTTCAAATACATTAACCTAGAGCCTGTTCACCTGGAATCTGTTTACCTAGCAATTGACAAGTATGAAAAGAATTTGGCAAGGCAAGAAAAGTTCTCAGGGTCAATTCAGTAAAGAAATTTGGCGGTTGGCCTGACGATCTTGTCCCCTCCTTATCACGACTTTGGCGCAACGCGTGGCATGAAAACGTTTGGCTCGCGGCACGACATTCTGCTCCGGCACCTGTCGCGGACATTTACTGCACGAGTTCTCTTCTACTTGCCCAATTTCACACATAGGGGTAACCTCTCTCGACGACATCCCGGCACGGACTTGGAGTTGCCAAGTTTTGAGCAAAAAAAAAAAAAAAAAAATTACAAAAAAAGTCTCACGACAACAGCTCAGCCATTATGCATGGTATTTTTGTCAGAGCTTGCTTCAAACTGTTTGAGCAGTTGAGTGTCGGCTTGCTATTGGTGAGGTCGTGCTTGAAAAACGTCATGATGTGCATTTGCTCGTGTGTACTAGACTGAGTCTCCTCTTGCAATGACCTGGTTCAATAAACTATCAGCACCTAGTTTGCTGAACGCCAAAGACACGCAATGCGGCTCACAAAAGAACTAGCTTTTCGGAGTCAAACTAGTTTACTTTCCAAATTTTGTTTTTTCCTTAGCCTCTTCTCGTCCAGGGAAACATAAATTTTCACGTGCCTCGATGCTGACATACCTTCCGCTCGGCAAATTGGTTGCTGGGGCATGTGCTGCTGGTGTTGTGCCACAACGTCGGTACCCTCGTAACCCTCACAGTTCGGTGTCTCGTCCGCGGTTGTCGGGTCTCGAAGTTGTGTGAGGGCAACGCAAAGAATGCCGCACTTTGGGCATCTCGACACGACATGAAAAAAAAAAAAGGAGCCCGATGCCCAAAAAATGTTCAATGTTTGTGACTGATCCGAATACGCTTACTGGACGCATACTTGTATGGTTGGGCAGGATGAGTGACGTGATCTATGGTAAATCAATTGACCCTTTCATAAATACTGGGATTCTTCCCCAGACTTTACTAGCAGCTGTCACTAGACGTGAGACAGATCTATGCGTGAAAAATTTTCGGAACCTGTTGATCCGATTGCGATTTTTTCCCCCACGGACCGCTTTGAAAACTCAGTCACTTTTGAAGCTCTTGAAATTAAACACCTCAATTCTAGCAACATGCTCGTTTGTACACATCAAGCCCTCGTGTCTACATTGAAGTGTAGAGTCTGAGGACTTCCCAAAATAGCCTTTATACGCCAGGTTTATAACGGCCTCTCGTAAATACGGCCTATATACAGATACACGTCGTAAGCACGCATGAGTGCGGGGTAATACGCAGCCCTGCTGCGCAATGCCATCATCGTTGAGGGATCACACCCGTGCCTCCGGGTCGATGTCTCGGCACGAGTTATAATGCTCACCAAGTCCGTAGCTGTGTTTATAGTAAGCCAAGATCAATTGGGGCGAGTTGCCAGCCTCATGGAACACAATTGGAGCACTTCCAGCAACTAGAACCTTAATTGGGCAATTGTAAATAGCGGCTAGCGCAGCAATCTCCAAGTCTGAACCCCACATTGCAGTCGCCTCCAACTCCCTTGTGTACTCCTCCACATCTTTCAAAGTCATTGTTTCCTGGTCAAACAAGTACGGGATATACGCGTCAGAATTTGCTCTGATGTGGTTTGCCGCACGCTTCCGAAGCTCGGAAACCTGGATCTCGGCAGCATCCGCCGGAATTCCATGCCGAAGCAGCAACTGATCCAGAAGAGACAGAAAAAGACAATGGCCATCTGGCTTGATTTCGTAGAGCAGTAGGCCTTGAGACAGCAACAAACGATCCATACTTTCGGCCTCGATGGCTCTGTAGTCGACTGAATCGGCCGCCTCAGCCTCGGCCTCGGCCCTCATGGCATCGATCTGAGCCTGTCTTTTCGCTAATCTTTCTTTGGCACGATTTCTCTTTTTCCCCGCTTGGAGCCCTGCCGTGGAGTCAGGCGATTCTGAGCAAGTTTCGGCACTTTGCACATTTGGCTGCGGAGTTTTGGACCCAGTTTCAGTGGCCTCTGCCGGGATTTCCTTCTTAGCCGAACCCTCGAGAGTCATTGTCGCTAGTAATTGCTCGGGAGTGAATACATTTGGGTCTTTGGCCGGGTCGCCAGCAAGCTCAGCAACTTCTTTCGCATGACGAGCCTCCAAACTGCTCTGTAGGTCTGCGCATTTTGTGTTCACAGACTTGCGAGTTTTCTTCAGAGCCTGTTTTTTCAACGAGGTGATCTGAGCGATTAAATCTTTTTGCTCCTTGCGATGTCGCGTAAGAAGCTCCTCCATCGCACGAGATTGTAGTATATGTGGAAGATGAACAAAGGGGTAAAAGGAGATCCTCGAAACTCTATTCAACGATATCGGCGAACTGAGCTCACGGACTTAGATCGATTATATGGATCAGTAGTCGAATAAACTCTTAGGCCGGCTCTCATGCACAAATTGTGGTTTCTTTTTTTGCGTTTTTTCAAAGTGAGGAATGTCGTCGCGTCTTGTACGACATTGCGTGGCTATCCAACTGCACAGGAATTCCGGTCCGCACCGATGATTGTCGACGACTGGGCCGTGGTGCACACGCGCCTAGTGCCGGAAAAATATGGCGATGTCTCGAGATTGGTGGGCAGCTGCACGACCGAGACGGCTAATTGAGAAATTTGGCGGAATATCTCCACGCGACATTCAGGCTGCCCTTCCCTTATCTGCTCGGCCAGTCTCGCCATATTCATAATAATAGGTCTCCTATGTTTTTTTTATTATTTTATTTGGCTAGGCATATGGGCGGAGCCAAAGCTTAATTTGCGTAGTGGACTGAGGTCTCGAGTCGTTTCTTTTTTCTAGATTGGCCGAGTCCACCAGAGATCGATACCTCCTTTACTTTGCAAAGAACAATAGCGTCATTTGTGTGGCATTTTGCTTTGTTGCCTTGAGCCTTTTGAGCTACTCCTTTGTCGTTGTGCTCATCGATGTCGTCGGTTGCACGGAACTGTTTGCTCGTTTCCACTGGATTGCTTTTTTTTTTTTTTTTGCCCGAACTCTTGCCCACCTTTTGAATTTTTGCCCTTATGGTCCGGGCGCGCGTTGCTGGTGAAATGTCTCCGTGGCCTTGTAAGTCTCAATGATTTTCACCCAAGCGCATTCTCGCGCATTATCCTCACAGCGCAGACAATTGCCGCGAGACTTGTCCATCCCCAGCCCCGCACTGGGCTGTTTCTTTGTGTGGTAAATAAATGATTTGAGCTCTTCTGAAAACTGAGGACAAGGCATTTTGGGCTAAAGCGAAAGCGTTTTGGGTATTATCTTTTCCACCTGTTCTTTGTTGTCTTCGTCCAAGCCAGTGAGTTGTTTTGATCTGATTAGAGTTTGCTTAGCCGTCAATCCTACACCCAGCACCAATGGCAGTCGGCCTATCAATGAAAAATGTCGCGCGAGACATAAGTTGCCCTCGGAAAGGAGGCCTGGCGGACACCACGAGTCTGCAACCACCACCTCCTTCAGCCTGCTTCATGCAATGCCCCTTGTAATTGCGTTGATCCTGCAGACGCCGTGCAGCGTACAGCTTGGAGCGACAAACTTTTGGAGACTGAGAAATCTTCGGCATGAGGCTCTCGATCATATATATACTGGAATTCACCGTAATCGCCCCAAAAAAGCTAGGCATCCTTATAGTTATATTTCATTTTTCTTTTCGGTATCGGCATTGTCTTTCTCATTCTTTGTTTGGAATAATCAATTGCTCGTCTCTTCTATTCCTTCCGTTTCCTCAAACTCTTCTTTTTCACCATTCATTTTCGTTCATAAAGACTTCGTCACCTCCACTCAGATTACTGGACCCAATTCTTCGAGATCTCCACTAAGTTTCCTCAAAGACCCAGCTCAATCTCATTCTGCATCATCATCATCAGTCATTCACGTTGGAAAGCAAGCATATCATCAAGCAATCTCGCAAAAGACCAAATTGGTTATTTATTCGAACAACTTTGGCAAGGATCTTATTCTCACTTAACATCGCCAATTTCCAGTGTCGCTCTAGATCCAACAACTAAGAAGCGTTCCCAGCATCACACTCAAAGCCTGCAAAAACCTATGTTAACGTTAAGCCGCTACTAGAGCATCATCTATTCATATCAAAAGCATCGAAAACCACACCATCATCATGAACGGTTCTCCAGACATCTTGCATCATGTTCGTGTCTCGCAAGCATCGATCAAGGCATCCAACATCAACCTCCAATTGGCGGAGTACAACGCTCACAAGCTTCAAGTGGACGAGTACAAACTAGACATCTACGAGCATCTTCTCAACTTGGACACAACCACAAGACCAAACCTTACGCTCATCCAGCAGCAGCCAGAGATCAATTTGAGAATGAGGCCGATTCTTTTGGACTTTCTCATGGACGTCATCAACAAGTTGGGTTTGTCGAAGTCGACATTCCCGTTGACGGTCAACATCATCGACAGATACTGTTCTGTGAGAATTGTCAAGAAGCAACACTACCAGCTTTTGGGGCTCACAGCCTTGTGGATTGCTTGCAAGAGCTTGGACTCCAAATTCCGCATTCCTCTGCTCAACGACTTGTGTAAGTATTGCTGCCACTGCTACGACAAGAAGTTGTTCTTGGAGATGGAGAACCATGTCCTCAAGTCTTTCGGCTGGCTTGTGGACGCGCCCACCTTCGACTCCTTCATCGACGTCTACATCCATTCCTTGGCCAAGTCTCGGTTTTTAGCTGGCTCTAAAAGCCCCCACAAGACTTGCAATGACATCAAGGTCGTCGCCATCTACATCTGCGAGCTCATCCAGTTCTACCCGAACATTTACTTCAACTACACGCTGCCCAAGATCGCCATGATCTCTGTTCTCTTGGCTTGTTTGATCCTCGACGTGTGCAAGTCAAGTCATGTGAAAGACATGCTCGACTACATCTCAGCAGACACCTTGGCTTCTGTGATCACGATGGACGACTTCAACCAGGCTTTTTTCTTGCTCATGAAGGTCTTGAAGAGCCCACCTCCTTCATTGAAAGCCAAGTACTTCAACGAGGACCTGCGCTTTTTGCATCTTATGAAATTGGTGGTCAGCTTCACCTGGAGGCATTTGGCACAAAAGGAGACTGCTGCCAAGCGTCCAACTTTGAGGTACTCGCCTAAGTCGGAGGTCACGTCTACGCCAGTGACTTCTGCGGGTCTGACAACCCCAAAATACCCCATCACGCCTGTGCTGCAGAGTATCAGTCCCAAGAACCCAGAATATGCCTACCCACTGATGCCCAAAACACAAAGCGCGTTTGTGACAGATGCAGCTGCATTCATGAAGACACTTCCGCTGCCAGGTGTGCTGCCAGAGGAACTGAATGACTACTTTAGTCGTCGCTTGAAAAGAACCCACGACTCTGACGCTTTCCAAGTGAAGCGGTCGAAGAGCGTGAGCGACAGTGCGGTGTTTTTCATCCACTAGCGGCAGACGAGATGAACATATTATGAAACACAGAATTCTCATACTCATATACTAGGTTTGACGCCCAGCAGTGCTGGAGAATAGAACCACATAAAATATTTAACTATTACATTAGCATACGAAAAAAAAAAACACGAAAATCACTTTACTTCGACTGCTCGCTGATTGTATGATACCAACTTTTTTTGTGAACGGGATATGATCTCATGAGGTTCATCACCATCCTCAATAACGACTGTAGCGTTGTGAACTTCCGGGAGATCTACAAGTCGATGTTTGGGCGCATGAACAATCAAATGGAAGTGATTATCCATGAACTGGGCTTGCAGTCCCTACGAATGCGTCCATTCTGAAACTTCGATCAGAATCCTCATTAAGATGGTCAAATGGGGCGAGCGATCTTCGTCCATTATAAAAACACGCTTGATTGGCTACACGTGACAGGTCAGAAGCACTGAGGCTGGTAAAATCGTCATCGTTGAATCCTTTTAGATCGTCCACAAAAACAGGCTTGGAATGCAGATCTACATTGTTGGTGAGCTCTGCGTCTATAGTCTAGGTAGCTGGCTCAATCCGTGTCGATTACACTCCAATCGCGTAGTTCTTTGTTCTGCCTCGGCTTTTTCCTTCAAAAGCCATGCGGGTATGAAACTCGCCTTTTTTTCCATTGTCGCCGCGAAAACCTTCTTTAAAAGCCATACTAACACATGGCCATCGAGCTCTTCGCCAAAGCCCCATGTTAAGCGAGCTGCGGCGATGACTCTCTGAAATTGAAGCTTGTTAAAGACGGTTTCTTAATCTGAAACGACCTCAGGCGACTTTCCTTTCTGGGGTGGGACATGCATGCCGGCGCGCGTCGAATACGCGAGATGAGGCACTACTCACACACAAAAGTTAAACAAGCCTCTCACGGCAATGAAAAGACCTACGGAAATCGATTGTTCGACCAAGAAAGCTCACAAGTCCTTGAATGAGTACAGCGGATACTCGGTGGCTAAGGGCGATGTCGTTTCAGTTGTAGACGACAGAAGCAAATTCAGGCGCTATTTTATTGATGCAAGAAAGCCAGCCAAATTGACTTGCAGTGCGTTCATCTCCATTGAGAAGTTCCGCCTTGATTCCATTGTGGAATACTTACATTTCGAGGATTTGCTTCAGGTGGAGCGTAAAGTGAGCTATGGCTTTGGACTGGGCAAGACAAGAGAACACCTTAGTTTCAGCGAGATAGTCGACAAACTCCGCAAAGGGGACGACTCCTATTATTTAACAACGCAGTACGACGAGGATGAGGACGTCAGACTCGATGAATCCAGTGAAGAGGAGAGTGACACGCTTACATTTGATAATTTGAAATCCAGGGAGCTGCAAGATTTGCTCGGCGAAGACAGTGAAGGAAGCGAAAATAAGGAGGCTGTTGAAAGAACTGAAGACGAGGAAGAAAGCGGAGAAACCAAGTCAAAATTAGGCAACTCAATTCAAAAGCCTATCACAAACTCTGATTCTGCTGATGGCGACTCGCATGTCTCTTCGGATGACGAGTCCATCGACTTCGCTAACTTGCAAGATGACTTCGACGACGAGGAAGGCGATTTTCAGAATGACAACCTGTTTGAAGCTCACGGCGAGGACATGGAGTTCCGTGTGAAGTCCCTATATCAGCCTCCGCTCACCAGCCTTGTCCATGACTCATCTTTCCCAGTGACGCCCAAGCTTTTCAAAAATCTCATCCCCCAGCAAATCAACTTGTGGATGGGGGCGTCAAAGAAGCAAATCCAAAAACCAGATCTCTTGAATCCAACAGTGGAAGCCTTGGGCAGATACCTTCCGCAAGGCAATTCTTCGGGGCTTCATCATGACCACGCTGATAACTTGTATGTGCTCGTACAAGGGCGCAAACGGTTCACTCTATACCTGCCAAAAGATGCAGCAAAGCTCTATACGGTCGGAAACATCAATAAGGTATATGCTAATGGGCTCATCGATTACTCTGTTGACGAAAAAGCTCGTTTGTGGAGGCCTATGCGAGAGGATGGGGCCATCAAGGCCGAGTGGGCAAAATGGGCGTTGGAGCAGCCGGATTTGTGTGGAAATACAAAGAAGCATCTAGAGCAAATCATTGACACCGAACCGGTCTTTGATGGAGAAGCTGACGAGTCTCTTGACCCACCTAGCTTTTCTAGCGTGCCGCCGATTCTTGCCCATTTGGACGAGATATCTGATGCTACCGAAAAACGGGCATTGGAGGAGCTTGCCGATCGAGAATTCCCCGGGTTTCGCGGCCTCCACAAACTCGAAGTTTGGCTCGAGCCCGGCGATATGCTCTACATCCCTACGGGCTGGTTTCACGAAGTCACCAGTTTTGCAAGCGATAAGGAGCCGGCGCATATTGCCTTGAACTGGTGGTTCATGCCTCCAAGTGGAGAAATCAACAATCCATATGCAGACAATTATTGGCTTGACGATTTTGAGATTACGAAGAAAGCTATCGCAGAGGCTAGGAAAACGGCCTAGGCCTCTGATTGATCATTAGGCGTGGCTGCATCGGGCGACACCATTCCATTTCCCCCTGACCTGCGTTAGAAAACGGGAATACGTTATACCCCTTACGGTATGACTTCTTCATGCGCCTACGTGAGAGAAAAAGCATGACATTTTGAGCATGGGTTTAGGAAGCAAGACCTAGGCCCGAGACCTGAGGCCCAGACCCGGCGCCCAGACCGATCTTTTAGATCATGAAAGCGGTGGTGCAGAAACAGGGCGCCCACCTGCTGTTTGGAAGCTCAGCGTCTCTTTAGGAAGGAGAGTTGTGACCTGATCCTATGATAAATGTCGCCCAGCAAGGGGCTGCGAGGAAACATGCAGGCTTCCACGCAGGAAATCTGCTTTTCTTCGGCTATAAGTTCCCTTGGGCGGACTTATACGCACGCCCTGACGCAGAGACTGAGTGCGAAGAAGTCGCTGCCGGCGGCTCGGTGCTGGGTCACGTGACCTATCGAGTCGTGAGTGATAAAAATGCAAGTCAAGAGTGCAAGTCAAAAGTGCGAGTCACGCTCATCACATGTTAAAAGTCACGTGTTGCGCGTGCGCGCGCGAATCAATTGAAGATTGCCCCGGCCGCTTGCGGAGAAGTTGGCCTCAAGACGCCTAAGTGCGCGTATTTTCTCTATTTCAGTGCACTGATCGCGGCAAGTTTAAGCACGTGAGGTGGTGTGATAATTCGAAAAATTGATACTTGGAAAAAAGCAGCCACAACGAGGAACCAGTTCCTAAAGTCTTCAGGCTCTATTTTTTGTATGACCATTTTTTTTCGAGGTATGGCTGACTACGAGTGCGTTCTCTAGTTACGGATTGCACTTTGGGATCTGTTAATTCATGGCATACGTTGCAGATCAATCAGCTTCTCTTGTCTCACTCTTGGCGCGGCTTCATTTAGATAATAGTAAGACGATGTCGTACGATTGGCTGGTGTGATACAATTTCTATGGGAGTTTTCACAACCAATAAAAACAGCCCAACTTTTCTATCCTCTCAATTTTCTCTATTCTTTCGAATTTCTTGAATGTCTTTTGAAAACACCGTTAAGCAGCGAGCCACTTGAATCAATTTCTCAAATCAAATTCTCCTATTGTATGCTTCCTTCGCACCGCCGTGGCGCCTTCTTCATGAGGGAAGAAGCCCTTATCGTGGATGCAAAGCGCTATCGCAAACCCGAATCAGCACTCCGTGGTATATGCAAGACTTTCGCGCGAAACAACACGCCTGTATTGCATTCATCAAGTGAAAAAAAAAATACTAATAGGAGTAAATTACAATCAATACGATCTATCCCACGAGCCGTACCCACAAACAATCTTTGTTGTTTTTTTTTACAAGCAAAGGATTCGAGCTAAAGGTTTATTCGCAACTAGAGTCTTCTGATTAAGTTCACGTGGTCTCTCTTGTGTATTTTTTTATCGGTTCTTTACGCTCGCTCAGGCTCGCTTTTTATATTACATCAATTTTTCACTTCCATTCATATTTGAATTCCTACTTGTGGGCTGTGCCAGGGTCTTTTCCTTCAGTTCATTCCGGGTCTTACTCTTGTCGATAAGAATCTCAAGCCTTTCCATTTGGCCTGTTACTTGTATGTTATTTAATGCGGTTTCCCATTTATTCGGCTGGTGGAGCCTTGCTTCGCCTCATCTCAATACCCTAAAGTCCAAGTATTAATGTTTCTAGCAGCATAGCCTTGACGGTTTCCCACTGAGTATCAAGATCATATAGCGGTGCGCTTAAAAGTTTCGTGGAAGCTTTGATTATTCACACGAGTTCTAGAACTTCCACATCATTTGGGTCACAGGTTTCACCTCTGAGAGCATTTCAGTATCGCTTCCCAGATTCCCTGTTATCTCTTGCAAAACCGAGAAACTCCTAAAACAAAAAACAAGAAATTGGATCAGGATAGCCGCTTGTCACGCTCCATCCCAAAAACCCAGTTTTGTCCTACCCGCATTTGCCTACTCCAACTCTCGAATATATATGTGCAGACGCCAGTAACTGAAAAAGTTCTCAGAAACCCAGCAACACGCATATATTCGACTAGACATGGCCTTGGCAGATAGAAGACCTCTTGGTGTCCCAGTGGGCTCAACACACGCGTCGCCAGCGTTCAATCCCGACGGATTGAGCTCGCCACAGACGCCCAGTATGAAGCCGACCATCGCTGATTTAAAGGGCCCTTTTGCCGAGAATGATATCGCCGCTTACAACTCCGATCCAAGCGTGAGCCCCACAGAGATGTCGCCCAACCTGCGGAGCATCTCGCCGGACTCACTCATGAACTCGGGCCTGGTGAACGCCAAAAAAACCGACTCTTCCAACAGCTCGCGAGGCCTGACTCCGTCCGCAAGCTTACAAGAAGAGCCCGAATCCCTGCACTTGGCGCCGGGCTCAGAGGCATATGAGAAATCGGAGCTTGCCAGCAACGCCCTCAAGAAGCTGAAACAGGCTGCACGGGTACCCATTGCCACGGGCATTTCGACCACGATTCCAGTCACGGGCGAGAAGCCAAAGCCCGCACAGGAAGGCGACGCGTCGCTCGAGGACGACGTGTTGTTTGCGATTTTCTTGATCTTGTACGAGAAAGACGTCGAGGGCACCGGCATGACCGTGAAGCAGATCTGCGACGTGCTCGTGGAGCGGCACCCCGAAATGGCGCAGTTGTCCAGCAAGACGCTGAACTTGGTCAGCGCCAAGTTGAACGCGTACGTGAAACGCGTCGAGAAGGGCGACCTGAACTTGAAGTATGCGCTTTCCCGGGAATGGGCAGACGCGTCGCCCAAGAGAATGGTCTACGTGTATCGGGGCCTCTTGGCCAAGGACTTCCACGTGCACGTGAAAAACGCCATGGAGTCCCAGAAGCAAGTCCCGGGCTCCCTCAAATTCGTGCCGGGCACCAGCAGCCCGTTCCCCGCCGACTCGTTTGAGGCTGCAAAGCAGTCGGCACTCTCGAAGCCCAGACGCCAGACAATGTTCGATTTGGGCATTTCCCGCCACGCGTTTTCCGACAACGGCGACACGGGCAACTTGTTTGTGCCGTACTCGTCGGCGCCCGTGGCGGCTAACATGGCCAAACTGAACGGCGACGGGCCCGCCAGTGCAGGTTCCGACCAGACAAATCCAAAGGCTCTGGATGCCGCGGCTTTAGCTTCGCCAGCACCAGAGCTGGGCCCCAGTACCGCCGGCGCGGCGAAAAAGTTCATCAACGACTCGGATTTCGATATAGACGACTTGGAGGTGTTCAACGAGTCGGAGGATGACGACGTGGACGACTTTTCCGTGGAGTTCATGAAGAAACTGGGCAAACGGTCCAAGTCCATGTCCCACCTCACGGTGAACAAAAAGGCCAAGTTTGTCACCGCTGCCGCTGCTGCGCCCCGCGTGCCCCGGACTCCTTGTTCCCATAACCCACACGCGGCTGCTGCTGCCGCTGCGTTGCATGCTGCTGCTTTGAAAGCCATTGCTGCAGCCAACTCCGGGTCGCTAGCATCCAAGGCCGACAAGAGCCATGGCTCTGCGGGCTCAAAACCCGAGTTTTCTGCGTCCGCTGCGTGCTCCCCGAAATCGAAGTCGAACTGGGCCCATGCCGTGCGGTCCGGGTTCTTGACCCAGGAGATCGGTGCCCCAGAAGATGTCAGTTTATCTGACTTAGACAAGCTATTCGCATAACATCCTTTTTCGTGGGGTTTCCGTATATCACGAAGCCCTCGTACGATCATCCATCATGTAAAATGTATAATACACTCTATGAGGCGGACCACGCCTCGTTTCACGATCAACAAAAACGGTCAAACTGTAGATTTTGTGGGGAAATTTAGTTCGTGGTCGGCGAGTGAAAGCTCACTGAAGAATATACTGCAGGTGAGTCAGTCGAAGGTGACGGTTCAGTGGTTTTTTTCTATCTATACGTGTCATTCTATGATCTATAACGTGCTTGGCTGACAAGACAAATTGTTAGTTCAGCGAGACTTCCCGGGTCTGCCCGGGTTTGCCCTAGTCACAGCAAGTCACAGCAAGTCTAGGGATCAGGAGACTTTCGGTCACGGTCTTGAATCGGTCTCGAAGTTGATGTTTTGGATCTTTCATTGGTATTTCGGATCTCTTTGTGACGGAAATTCTATGGACAAGACAACAGAAGCTCAAGAACCCAAAAACTCACGATCTGGTCCTCACCGACCGCATTCGACGCTTCTTCACGCTCATGTCATATAATACTTAGGACCGTCTCCGCCCTCGGGCACTTCCCAATTGATATCCTGAGCAGGCACCTTGATGTCACACGTCTTACAGTGAATGCAGTTCTGGCTGTTGATGTTAAACTTCACTCCCAAGGGCTCGCTCTCATCCTCCACATACTCGTAAACTCCAGCAGGGCAAAATCTCTGCTCAACGCCTTTATATTTGGGCCACGAGATTTCGGCATGCTTGCGATGGTCTTGCTCTGGGATCCTCAAATGGCACGGCTCGTCCTCTTGATGATATGTGGCTGTTCTCGAAACAGACGTGAGAATATCGAATGTAAGCTTGCCGTCCGGTTTTGGGTACTCGATAGGCCTGAAATTAGAGGCGTCCTGCGTAGCTTCTGCGTCCGTATGCTTGGTAGAAAGCGTCCATGGCTCTTTGCCGCGAGCCACCATGGTCGTGAGGCCAGCTTGCGCCATTCCGCCGAAAAACCCAAGGCTTCCTGGCAAAACGTTGAATGCGGGGCGGATGTTTCTCACCTCATAGAGCTCTTCGTACGCCCACGACTTCTTAAAGCTATCTTCGTAGTCCTTCATGTCAAAGACCTGCGCTTCCATGTCGGTATCTTCGTCCACGGCATCCAAATCTCTCAAATGGCCGAAAATGGACTCTGCAGCAACAATTCCTGACTTCATGGCTGTGTGTGAGCCCTTGATCTTAGGAAGGTTCATGAAACCGGCTGAACAGCCAACCAAGAGCCCACCTGGGAAATGCAATTTTGGAATCGACTGGTAGCCACCTTCGTTCAAGGCTCTGGCCGCATAGGAGACACACTCGCCTCCTTCCAAAACACTGGCATAGTAGGGATGCGTCTTCATTTTCTGGAATTCTTGGTAAGGCGACACGTAAGGGTTCGCATAGTCGAGCCCGACAACGAGACCTACGGCGACAAAACCGTCGCCAAAGTGATACATGAAACCACCACCATACACATCAAGTGGAAGCGGGAACCCGAGCGAGTGACTCACTAAACCACTCTGGAAGTTCTCTTCCCGAACGCGCCAGACCTCTTTGATTCCCAAACCGTAGGTTTGTGGGTCCGAGTTTGCGCGTAGATCGTACTTGGCAATGGCTTTTTTCGTGAGAGACCCGTGGCATCCTTCGGCCAACACTGTCTGTCTAGCATGAAACTCCATACCTCTCTCGAAAGACAGCTTTGGTGCGCCGTCTTTGCCGATTCCCACATCTTTCGTCGCTACACCTTTCACAGCACCTGTCTCGGTATAGATAAGCTCGCTGACCGAAATACCGGGGTACATCTCGACTCCCAACTCTTCTGCTTTTTCAGAAAGGTATTGCACTGTCTGATTCAAGGACACGATGTAGTTTTCGCCCTCGTTTCTCATATGATCCGGCTCAGGCAAGCTGAACGCGTTATTTTGTGTGAGAAATTTGACTTCGTCGTGCTGCGCCAAAGTGACTAGATCTGCGGGCAACGGTATGCCTTTACCCTGTTCATCATAGTGCTCCAGCTCGGGAAAGAGCTCTCGGAGGGCACGAGGTTCGATCACAGCCCCACTCACCATGTGAGCACCAAAATCAGCAGCTTTTTCCAACAAAACGACGCGTAAATCGCCGTTTCCTTCTTCGTTGTCCATCTGCTTCAACTTAATGGCCGTAGCAAGCCCTGCAGGGCCTCCGCCAATAATACACACATCGACATTATCTGCCGCTCTATCTTCCGTAAGCGTGGCTTGATCTTCCTCAGAAAGTTCCTCAAAAGAAATCTCTTTCTTGAGTCGAATAGCCGTGGAGAATGATCGGGTATGTGGAAATTGGACACCCGCCAGAAGAGGCTGTCTGGTAAATTTGTGCGCTTCTGTTGACCTCCGTGAATTCGCGAGAGCCGTTATTGTATCTAGTTTGCCAATAACTGTACGTGTCTGAAGGCTGTGAATGGATCTCTGACTTGCTGATTTGCAAGCGCCGTGAGCTCGGTAAAGCATAGACATTTCTGAGGAATATTTGTGATTTTTTTTTGTTTGTCTCGAATATTAGGGTGGGATTATTGAACTTGGATCTCTTGCTTTCTAGTTCAGAACCGGAATTATGTCATTCAAAGTTTCTCTGTTCGATCGAGTTTGACTGCGCTACTCTTATTGTGACTCACAATTCTAGCCTAGCGTACGCAATATGTAGAACTTGTCAACACACGATCTTCAAAATAATAGGCAATTGCTAGATAGCAGGATTTGCTTTTAGAGTATACGAGACACGACAAATGTAGCGAGAGTTCTTGTGTCTTATATCGAGAACACAGGGGCCGAGTCAACTGGAAAAAAATTGTACTGGAGAACCAATAAAAGTCGCGGTGATGACAATGCAGTCAGCTGACCTCATTCGATGCACGCGCACAACACAAGTCAACGCGAGGCGCGAGCTTCGGACTTTGCAACCTGAGACTGGCTCAAGACCACCAACAAGCCGACCATGGTCTCGCGTCGACGTCTTCGAGATAATATAACTTTCAGACAGCAAAACCGCATGTTTGATCAGAAAAATTGCCGAACCAGCTGATTTCCGCGTGACACCCTATACGCGTTCTTCCTCCTCCTCTATCCACTTTCGAGGTGTAATCACCAACATATGCGCTTATGAAACCCAAATGTTTAATGCGCGGTCTCCGCCAGCTTCTTCCGCAAGCTCCTCTAGCATGTCCACTGCCAATTGCCAGTCATCTCCAGAGCCCATGACGACAAAGTCGCCTTCCTCGTCCTTATACTTGAGCTTATTGATGATCACATCGTCCACAACGCCAGGGCTGGAAGACACGTAGGTCGCGATCTTCTGATGGAGTTCGCGAAACGAGATGTTCTGCGTCACTACCAACGGACTTTCTATCTCTCGCTTGTTGTAAATGATTTTGATAGTGATCAGCGGCCCTGGAATCTCTGCTGCAACCAAGTCACTCTGGCTCTGTCTGGCCCCAGATCCCGCGCTGTTCTTGCTCATCCTCATCATACTGTAAGTTGAAGACGAAGAGATGTGTCTTTGGTCGTGATCATGTCCTCTACTCGATGGCGATTCTGCGTGACCAGAAAAGTGGCCGTTCGAAAGGCCTTGCGAGCCCGCATCGTAAGAATAGTTCGTGCCAAGGGATCCTCGAGAGTCTCTCAACTTGCGTTGCAACTGACTGTTCATCTCATTGGTTTTTAAGTGTCTAAGACAATTCTCCCATTGGTTTCTTGGCTCCTCATTCCGGTATCTCAAAACAAAAGAACCACTCTCTTTTTTGCCTGACCATGAGATGACCAATGTATAGCCATTCAAATTCGCTGACGATATGTTGTAAATCTCCGAAATGTATACTCTACCTTTGAGCTCAAGTGTCGAATTGTCTTTGACGCCATTTAATGATTCTAGGAGATTTGCGGTGGAGCCAGAAACGTTGCTACCTGACTTCTTTCTGGACGTCAAAATCTCTCTTTTCTTCTTTTCTTTTTGTTTGTCTAATGGAGCTGCTTCGATGAAGAAAAAGATGATTCTTTCGAAAAGATAAGCCACATACTCCTTTTCGTTGTCTCCGTCCTTGATGGTGACGACGCTATGGTATAGAAGATCGCCTTGCTCTTTCAAATTGAAACCTCGCCAGTTTTTGACTCTGTCAACAAGATTCTGTAGAAATCCTACGTTCTCTGATCTTCTTTGCGCCTCATTTACTTGATTGGCAACCTCCTTCATGGCTGTTTGCGCCAAAAGAAGTTCATTGTAGTACGTAGCATCTGTGGGGTCGGAGTAGGTCTTTATAAGCTCCTTTAATAACAAAGGGTACTTGCATAGACGCTGGATTGGCTTAATGATATACGACTGAAGTTCAAAGCCAGGGTCGATGAGCGTGGAAGCTTTTTTGAGGTTTGCGGCCTCGCGATTAATAAGCTCAATGGCACCAATTTGTCCTATCGTCCAAGGCTCATATGCTTTGAATGGTCCGTTTGAGGCATGTATGAACACAGAGCCAATTCTCTGATATTTAGTGGGAACATCAATATTGCACTCGAAACCACATAGGAGCCTTCTGTGAAAGTCTATCACATCACTGAGGTTGGGAAATAGCACATGTAGCTGCTCTGATGATAAAGCATCCGCGGCTTGGAGCTCATTGCGATACTTTAATAGTAGCTCTAAGTCCAGGATGTACTTACGCTCCGTCATGATTAATTCCTTGAACACTTTAGATCGGTCATCTGTAATCTTGAGGTCAGCTATCTCCAGAGCGAGCAGGTCCAGCGAAGCGCCTGGGCATGCAATTTTATGCAGATCTAGCAAGCTCGTCACGAAATCGATAATTTTCAAGAGGTCGTGGGTGTTGTCCGAAAAAACATTTGAGATTGTGAACATTGCATCGTCGTCAACGCTCAAGTAAGTCTTTACTGACACAACAAAGTCATACACCGCTTTCTTGCACATGCGCAAGTCGTCGCCTGTCTGTATAGGAATGGTGTGCTTAGGGTCTATAGCATTAAAGAGCAAACATAGCGGTGCCCCATGCTGAAAAAGTTTCCAGAGTTGCGTGGCTGGGTCCAGGCTCAAGCTCGCAGGAAGAACTCCTGCGGTGAAGGTGAAAATATTGTTCGTCAGAGTTGCACCTATGCTTGGATATGATGAGGCAGAGCTATCCAGGTACATGGAGAAGCCTCCAGAGCCCATGGATGAGCGGAACGCCGTGGGCGAGCCGCCATCGCTTTGTTGGAGCTGCTGGGACAATGCGAGTGCCTGCTGTTCAGCACAACGCTCTGCTGCTGACTGTGCCAACATGATATAGGGTGACATACCTGGGACAGAAGCGAGTCGCTCGATGAGAACACGACTTTTAAAGAACATGTGGTCTTCTGCCAGCGAGGTCTTGTTCATCGACATGTTGACGGCCATTATGGGGCCCAGCGCAACACGCGAGATGCTAGTCAGTGATGAGCTCAAAGACGGGTTCAGCGTCGAGGACATCGACCGGAAAGGCGGGTGTGGGAATTGATCCATCTGAAAACAAAGTGGACTGGGCCGTAAGATGAGGGGTGTTTGTGAGTTTTCGCGAGCAGCAACTAAATATATGTAATTTGCGCTTCTGATTAAAGTAAATAGCGTCTTTTCTTGGGTCAAGTACTTCAATGCTCGTATCTTATCAAGAAAGTGTGGCACGCTTCGTCTTGATATTTGTTCTCAGGTTTTTAGGTGAATTTTGAGAAATGTACTTGAGTGTTGCGTGTGCCCAAGCCAGCTGCGACGAGCGCGTAGAGGTGGCTCTGGCGAAAATGGGAAAAAGTGGCCCCGCGGCTGGAGACGCACGATGGCACCAAGGGGCGTCCGCCATAAGCGCCTGTAGTCGCAAGGCTCTGTAACCGTAGACGGGAACACGTGACATGCTCGTGGCTGTAAAAAAAATAACGGGGTGAAACGTGGCGGTCAGCCGTGGCGGCAAATGAAAAAAATAGTATGGGCGGTGAAATTAATGGGAAACGAGAGTCAATTATATCTGATCCCAGATTTGTGAAAGTGTATGGCGAAAATTCTTTTATAAGGTATTGAAGTTAGTTGCAGTATTTCTTTCAGTGGGCTAGTTCGCCTCGGTTTCAAGAGGCTTTATTGCTTGCCGAAAAGTCGGAAGTGGGGTCCTTGTAAGTCAAGTGAGCGGGTCAAGGAATCTAGAGAATGGTCAAAACCAGGCGAAATTATGACTTGTGGTTGAGCAAAGAACCTCATTAAAACTTGGACGTTTTCGACAGAAAGAGACTAGTACGACGAGTTTACTTTTTTCAAAACTACTACAAAGAACTGTATTTGCGAAACCACATCGGCTTGTCTCACATCTGAAACCTTCTGTGAATTTGCGCGCGACATTCTGGTCTAATCCGTTACCAACCCAACATATCAAAAGAAGAAGTGATTGAGGACGTACTGGGAAATACGAGTGGTTTTTACTTTCTTTCATTAACTAAAGTGTTGCTCGCATACTTTATTATAATGTGTGTGAGATATCCTCGATGCATCCGGCGAGAAAACTTTTCACGGCGAATGTTTGAAGAGCCTGGCTCTTATTAGTTAAAACCCGGCGCTGTAGGCTCTTAACATGCAACCACTTAAGGAATCTTCCAAGAAAGCGGCCTGGGATAAATAAATTTGATAGCTCAGTCGTGTTCTACCAAAAATACTGGAGTGGAGATGACATTACTGATTCAAGAAAGACGGAATAGAACCTCTACCATTTTTTGTTCGTAATCTTTCATAAGGGGCGACTGATTCGCTACGCCTCTCAGGTAAGCTGTCTTTCTCTCGGGTTTTTGCTGCACTCCACCGAAATTCAAATTGGTGTGAACAAAATTTAAGTAGACCCTGATTGGAGCAGTCTGCCTTTTTTTTCGAAAAGCTTTGAGATTGTGTTGACCACTCCGCCTCAATGCAGATGTTGAATATCAACATTAAATTGTGACAACGAATTATAGCAGGTTTGGGTGGCACAGTTCTATTTCTCTTGCGTTGCACGTGGGTTTCTCATATCTAAGGCGAGGCTCCTTGCGGCTTCATTCACCATTCTTCCAAATTTGTAGATATGCTCCGCAGATTTCAAGCCCTCGCGGCAAGCCTCGAGCTCTTTCATGGCTTCCTCAAATAATTTTGTCCCTGTTGCGATAGTTTCTAATTTTTCTTCTTCATTTTCTTCAGCAACGACTTGCGGATCGGGAGGGTATTGAAGCAAATTTTGGGATCTTATATTTGGTCCCTGACTCGAAGTGTTGCTTTCCCGGCTCTTTTCATCGGTATTTGACATGTGACCTTTATCTGAAG
>JAKTUN010000157.1:0-21945 GCA_030556725.1 Metschnikowia viticola | reverse complement strand
ATATAGTTTTTTGGGTCGCCTAAAAACGGCTTCCTGTAATGCATATTGTTTCTTTAAAAAAAAAAAAAAAAAAGACTTTCAATCTCAGTAAGCAAACCATCCCATGTCCAAAACCCACCAATAGTCAGACTCACTAATATAGAGCTTGTCTATATAGACAAAGAGAGCTATAAGCATACAAAACTCTGTGTTTCTTAAATTGAAAGCATTGTACGGAAAAGTCACACCTGTCAGACCTGTCCGACGCAGATTTACACCCGTGCACCACCACCGCGATTTAGTAAGCACTGGGCCTGCGTCTAGAAAAAAACCTGATCTGGTTCATCTCATCTCGAATCACCAAACAACACCATAAACATGGCTAAACGCAAGGCTGAGGCCCATAGTGCTGAGGCAGATGATGCGTTCCAGCCGCTCTTACAGGAAGAGTACAAGGGCAAGAAATTGACCGACGCCATCAACACCGTGGATGATAAATGGGAGCTTTTGCCTGCGTTTTTGAAAGTGAAAGGCTTGGTGAAGCAGCACTTGGACTCGTTCAATTTCTTTGTTGATGTGGACTTGAAAAAAATCATCAAGGCCAATGAGCTCGTTTTGTCCGACGTCGACCCGCAATTCTACTTGAAGTATTTGGACATCCGTGTGGGCCATAAACTGACCCTGGCACCAGGCACCAAAGAGGTGATCATGGCTCCCCACGAGTGTCGTCTCCGTGACTTGACCTACTCGGCGCCAATCTATGTGGACGTCGAATACACAAGGGGCAGGAAAATCATCATGTACAAAGACTTGGAGATCGGGCGCATGCCCATCATGTTGCGGTCAAACAAGTGTGTTTTGGACGGCTTGGATGAGCATCAGATGGCCAAGTTCGAGGAGTGTCCGATCGACCCGGGGGGATACTTCATTGTCAACGGAACAGAAAAGGTGATTTTGATCCAGGAGCAGCTTTCGAAGAACAGAATCATTGTGGAAACAGACGAAAAGAAAGGAATCGTCCAGGCATCTGTGACCTCGTCGACACACGAGCGGAAATCGAAAACGTACGTGATTGCGAAGAACGACA
Source organism: Metschnikowia viticola (assembly GCA_030556725.1). Classification (NCBI taxonomy): domain Eukaryota; kingdom Fungi; phylum Ascomycota; class Pichiomycetes; order Serinales; family Metschnikowiaceae; genus Metschnikowia; species Metschnikowia viticola. The sequence goes on along the minus strand of JAKTUN010000157.1, from coordinate 20,879 downwards.
AGATATATCTCAAGCACAACTCGATTGCCGAGGATGTGCCCATTGTGATTTTCTTGAAAGCCGCAGGTATCACGTCAGATCTCGAGATCTTGCAGCTTGTTTGTGGCCCCAACTCGCAGTACCAAGACTTGTTTGCCATCAACTTCGAAGAGGCCGCCAAGCTCGAAATCTTCACACAGCAGCAGGCGCTTCTTTACATTGGAAAACGAGTGAAAACCGTGCGCCGTGCGGGCGCTCCCAAACTCTCTCAGATCCAGGAAGGTATCGAGGCCATAGCCACCACCGTCGTGGCCCACTTGACGGTCACAGATCTCAATTTCCGTGAGAAGGCGTTGTACACGGCCACAATGGCACGGAAAGTCTTGATGACCATGCACGACCCGTCCATGGTCGACGACAGGGACTATGTGGGAAACAAGCGTCTAGAGTTGGCCGGGCAGTTGATGTCGTTGCTCTTCGAGGACTTGTTCAAGAAGTTCAACTCGGACTTCAAGCTCAACATCGACAAGATCTTGAAAAAGCCGGGCAAGACCTCGGAGTTCGACGCGTTGTTGTCGATCAACATCCATTCCAACAATATATCCATGGGCATGAACCGGGCCATTTCCACGGGCAACTGGTCGTTGAAACGTTTCAAGATGGAGCGTGCGGGTGTCACCCACGTGTTATCGCGGTTGTCCTACATTTCAGCCTTGGGCATGATGACCAGAATCTCCTCGCAGTTCGAAAAGTCGCGGAAAGTCTCCGGGCCCAGAGCTTTGCAGCCCTCGCAGTTTGGAATGTTGTGTACGTCCGACACCCCTGAAGGTGAGGCCTGTGGCTTGGTGAAGAACTTGGCCTTGATGACACACATCACCACAGACGACGAGGAAGCCCCTATTCGACGCTTGTGTTTTCTCTTGGGGTGCGAGGATATCATGAGCGTGGACTCGGCCACTATATACGCGGAGGGAAACTACGGTGTGTTTTTGAACGGTACCATGGTCGGTGTCACGCGGTTCCCCGTCAAGTTTGTACGTGACTTCCGTGCCCTCAGAAGAACGGGCCGTTTCTCCGAGTTTGTGTCCATTTTCACAAGCAGCCACCAGGCCGCCGTTCACATTGCCACCGATGGAGGACGCGTGTGCCGTCCACTTATCATTGTGGATCCAAAAACAGGAGCCCCCAAGGTGGAGGCCCGCCACTTGGAAAAGCTAATAAAGGGCGACTGGGCATTTGACGATTTCTTGAAGCATGGCCTCGTCGAGTACTTGGACGTCAACGAGGAGAACGACTCCTTGATTGCATTATACGAAAAGAACATGGAGGAGAGCCCCACTCTCCGATTCACGCACTTGGAAATCGAGCCATTCACTGTGTTGGGTGCAGTGGCCGGCTTGATTCCCTACCCACACCATAACCAGTCGCCTAGAAACACATATCAGTGCGCTATGGGTAAGCAAGCCATTGGTGCCATTGCATACAACCAGTTCCGCAGAATCGACACGTTGCTCTACTTCATGGTCTATCCACAGCAGCCCATGGTGAAAACCAAGACGATCGAGTTGATCGACTACGACAAACTACCGGCCGGGCAAAACGCCACGGTCGCCGTCATGTCCTACTCGGGGTACGATATCGAGGATGCGTTGGTTTTGAACAAGGCCTCGCTCGACAGAGGCTTTGGCAGGTGTCAGGTTGTGCGGAAAAACACAATCCAGCTCAAGAGATACCCAAACCACACCAAGGATATTGTTGGGGGTATGAGGGTGGACGAAAAGGGCGAGCCTATTTTCGCGCATGCCGCATTGGGTCCCGATGGTTTGGGCGAGGTCGGAATGAGGGTCGAAAACGGCCAAGTGTACGCGAACAAACAGGTCCCCACCAACGCCGGCGAGTCTGTGCTTGGAGAACACAATCAGATGCAAAGCGCCGAGTCGCATCGGGAGACACCCGCTTACTACAAGGGACCCGAGCCCTCATACGTCGATCAGGTAATGATGTCGGTCAGTGATAATGACCAGGCGCTCATCAAGGTCCTTTTGAGGCAAACAAGAAGACCAGAGCTTGGTGACAAGTTTTCGTCGAGACACGGTCAAAAGGGTGTTTGTGGTATCATTGTCCAGCAGGAAGACTTGCCTTTCAATGATGGCGGCGTGTGCCCCGATATCATCATGAACCCACACGGTTTCCCATCGCGTATGACGGTGGGAAAGATGATAGAGTTGATTTCGGGCAAAGCGGGCGTGTTGAACGGCTCTCTAGAGTACGGTACGTGTTTTGGTGGCTCCAAGTTGGAGGAAATGTCGCAAATACTTGTCGACAAAGGATTCAACTACTCGGGTAAAGATATGTTATACTCGGGTATCACCGGAGAGTGCTTGCAAGCGTACATTTTCTTTGGCCCTATCTACTACCAGAAATTGAAGCATATGGTGTTGGACAAGATGCATGCAAGAGCCAGAGGACCCAGGGCTGTTCTCACCAGGCAACCAACAGAGGGTAGGTCGAGAGACGGTGGTTTGAGATTGGGTGAAATGGAGAGAGACTGTGTCATTGCATATGGTGCGTCGCAGCTCTTGCTCGAGAGATTGATGATTTCGTCTGATGCATTCGAGGTTGACGTGTGTAACAACTGTGGCTTGATGGGCTACAGCTCTTGGTGTAACACATGTAAGAGCTCCGAGCACGTCATCAAAATGACGATTCCATATGCCGCGAAGTTGTTGTTCCAGGAGCTTTTGTCGATGAACATCGCGCCTCGTTTGAAGTTGGGCGATGTCTTCTAGGCGAGATATAGTAGAGATATAAGATCGTAGCATTTGCATTATTGAGAGATGAAAATAGTTTGGACGAGTGTAGGATTTCTTTGGAGTCGCTGAATATGCCAACATCGAGGAGGTGAATGCAAACGATACTGAGAACATAAGGAAGGCTCAATATATCTCCCGAAGTAGACGAAGTAGTCCTCATGGCGATCTTCAAATTTTATTCTGCTGTTTCTGCTTTTTATCAAAACGGAGCAAATATCCATAAATTACAAATACCAGGTCTATTTTTAAGTCGGCTCTTGAAAATTCAAAAGCACGAAGAATTTCTAGATATGCAAGCAAGCAGGTTCCTCACAAGAGTTTAGTTGGCTTCATCTTTCTAAAATACGGAGGCAGGTAAAATCGTGAGGTAGAGACAAAATCAGCCTTTTGCATTGCTTCTTATGCATATATAGGTCTTTCTACTTTCAGCTGAAGAAATATTCAAATTGGCTTTTGTCCACTGCTTTAATATTTGGGAATCAATGTTCTGAAGGGTCTTCTCGTGATCTCTCCAGAGGCTCACAGTACATGCGCATCTTTTTAGCTCATATATTATTTGATACAGATCAACAATGGCAAAAGACACTAAGAAAATACAGAAAAAAAACTCAAAAATAGTATAGATTTCGAGTCGACTAATTATCTTACAAATCTCTATAGATAATAGGTTTTACCACAACAAAAATAATGTTTTGACTTCACATTTCACCAACAAGCTTAGCCTCTGTCGAAGGTCGTGTCCTCCACATCTCAGTATTTCTTACGCACATGCGACAAAACCATTAGCCTTCGCTCACTAACTCCTTGTGTATTCTTGAATCCACTGAACTAAGCCAGGAAGCACCATCGTTTTTCCAGTTAGTGTAAACCCCACCCACCTAACTGCCAGACCGTTGCATCTTCACCGTCTTTCTTCGTCATGCATACCAACGGAGTTCCTGAGGAAGCCTTCACTGGCCCCAACCTTAACATCACTCTCACATGCCCAGAGTGCAAGACTTTCCCGCCAGATCTCATTGAGAGGTTCAGCGAGGGCGACATTGTCTGTGGTAGCTGCGGGCTCGTTTTGAGTGACCGCGTTGTAGACACACGGTCGGAATGGCGGACGTTTAGTAACGATGACCAAAACGGCGATGATCCGAGCCGTGTGGGAGACGCTGGCAACCCTTTGCTTGACAGCGAGGATCTCTCGACTATGATTTCGTATGCGCCCGAAAACGTCCGGGTCGGCCGTGACCTCAACCGGGCCCAGTCGAAGTCGCTAGTCGAGAAAAAAGATAATGCGTTATCGGCAGCATATGCCAAAATCTCCCAGATGTGTGACGGCTACCAGCTCCCCAAAATCGTCCAGGACGCATCTAAGGAGGTGTACAAGCTCGTGTACGACGAGAAACGCTTGCGAGGAAAGTCGCAGGAGTCTATCATGGCAGCTGCAATCTTTATTGGATGTCGTAATTCAAAAGTGGCAAGAAGTTTCAAGGAAATCTGGGCCCTCACAAACGTGCCCAAGACAGAGATTGGAAGAGTGTTCAAAATCGCAATTCTGGTGATCAAAGAGAAGAATGCTACGAATCCAAGTGCATATTCTTTGATGGAAGACAGTGAACAAACGACCCAGACATCGGCCGAGGATCTTATCCGCCGTTTCTGCTCGCGTCTTGGAATCAAAAACGAGGTCACGAATGCGGCAGAGCACATCGCAAGAAAGTGCAAGGACAACGGAACTTTGGCTGGCCGTTCCCCAATCACCGTAGCAGCCACAGTCATTTACATGGCCTCGCTCGTGTTCAAATCCGAGGTCTCGCCATCTAAAATCGCCAATAACACTGGAGTAAGTGAAGGGACGATCAAGACTTCCTACAGAGTATTGTACGAGAGCAGAGACAAGCTTCTAGATCCAAACTGGGCGAAGGATGGCAAGACGGATATGCTATAGGGCACCGAACTTGTATGTATCTCTGTATTCTGTATCATATTTTGATCAATCGAGCATGTCATTGTTCGTCGTAAATGAGTATCAAATTCGGGCGCCTAGTCTTTGGACTTCCCCAAATGGAGACCCATTTTGAGACCTTTTCCAACAGTGCCCACACCCTTACCGAGACCTTTGCCGACTCCCTTTCCGACGCCTTTTCCAACGTGACCCACCGCACCAACGCCGGATCCAACCACGCCAAATGCATCACCAATGTGCGTGGCACTTTCAGGACGCACGTTAAGAACAAATTCTGGCTTGAAGCCAACTTTGAAGTGGACAACACCAGCATCTTTTCCATCTTCGTCGAGCAACGGCACGTCGATGTCAATTTCCTCGTCTTTGTTGACCTCAGTGAGCTTTAACTCACCCAGTCCCAAGAAGTCATCCGGCTCAGGGCCCACATCCCAATCATAACACCTGACACGGATGATCGAGTCATGCTTATTAGCAGTGGTGACCTCTGTGCTCTCGTTCCACGTCGGATCCAAAGTCTTCTTGACCTTTTTACTCTTGAAGAAACTATCTTTTTCGGTGTTCAAAAACAACTTCACATAAGGGTCCGACTTGCCGTTTCTGTCACCAGCAGGCAAGTTTTCGGCACTCACAACTGTAATCAAAACTTGCCCGCAGTTATCCGCGGTATCTTGTGGTGGAATTCCGCTGGCGTAAATGAGTGGCATCCATGAAACTTGCAATGTTACCTTGCCAACGCCAGCACCGCTCAAGTCGACCGACATCGGCTTCTCGAAACCGTTTTTGAGCAATTGCAAGGTGGGAATCTTGGCTTCGGCAATTGCTTTCTCGGCTCTGTTATAGCCAGACTTCTTCACGAGTCTAAAGACGGCTTCCGAGTAGTCAAGCTCCTTGATGATGACATCACCAGTGGTGTTAATCTTGCTATTCCTTTCCCTCAATTTAGGAGTGACGTAGTCATGAAGACCGTGATTGTCGAAGAAGGCTTGCAAATATAAGTCAGTCTTCGCTGAGGAGACGTCTTTCACTTCGAAGATCAAAACACCGCTTTTGTAAGTCTGCAATTCATCAAGACTCAACTTGAGCTTATTAGACAGATCAAATTCACTCTCATCCTCTTCTTCCTCGTCTTCATTCTTTTTCTTTTTCTCTTTTCCTTGAGCTTTTTCCTCGGCTGCCTGTTTCTCTTTCTTCGCTTTTTCTTCCTCGAACTTCTTCTTCATTTCCTTCTCCTCTTCGATTTCCTCTAGAGTCATCACTGGCAACGTGGGGTAGAAGGACAAAGAGTAAGTCAAATTACCTTTTGGTCCCCTCTTGTGGATTAATTTCGATGTGCGTTTCTTCGGATCAACAGTCTCAATGTAATTTCCTTTCTCATCTTTGTTGATGAGATCACCCAAAATCACATCGAAAGACCCCAAGGTTCTGTCTGGTCTTGTCCGCTCGACGTCCATCACTTCCAAGGTCAACTTTTGATTTGGTGAGGACAAAGTCACATAGTGAACCTCATTCCACGTCGGGTTCAACGTAGATTCAACAGCAGTTGTACGTGCCCTTTGCACTCCGTTCACCAAAAGACGAGTGTATGGATCGACCTTTCCAATACTTTCCAAGTTACGCAAATCCTCGGCGTTGTCGATGGAAACTCTGACTACACCAATTGGCGGGGTATAGCCACCCGCACCGGAAGCTCCTTCCAACATGACAGGCTTCCAAACCGTACTGAGCTGAATCTCACCACCCTTGGATAGCTGAAACCAAGGATCGTCCACTTGGGAAGCATCAATCAAATTATTCAAAGAAGTCCTGATAACACTGTAGATCTTTTTATCTTTGGTTCTCACAATAACCTTCACTCTAGACTTTGCACGGTTGAATGCGATATACTCTTTACCCTCGCCGTAAGAGGGATTATTGTTGTTCTTCGCAACAGGTGTCTTGATGAAAGATTCGTCATTGATGAACATCTCAACATACGTCGACACGGGCTTACCGTCGGCACCTTTCAAATTTCTTGCTGCAGTGACATCCAATCTGGCAACACCTGTGTTCAAGTCTGGAGGCGGTATCACGGCACCGTCAGCTTGTCTCTGTTCCACCAAAGTAGGCATGTAGTGCAAGCCAAAGCGCATCTCACCCACGTGCTTGTTGTTACGCACGACAGGAGCCGTGATGTCAGGCAACTTGTGCTCCTGGTTTAAAGCGTCCAAGTCGAACTGGACAGTACCGATAAGATTGTCCTTCCTCAACTGATTGCCATTGTAGTCCATGACAGTGATGTTCAAAGGCTCACTGAATGATGAAATGGGGATGTGCAACCTCTCGTTCCATACAGGTTTGCTGGTGGCCAGCTTGTGTTTTGTCTGTGCCAAATTCGACTTGAAGAAGCCAACCTTACAGTACGGGTCGATTGTATTGTCCACACGGCCGTAGTTCTTCAAATCCTTTGCAGACTTCACCGTGATCACCAAGACACCGATGGCAGAGTTCAAAGGTGCGCCTGCCATCAACTGCTGGACGTTCAATTGGAAGGAAAGGGGCGCAAACACAATTGATCCCACGTACTTCTTCACCATCTCATTGATAAATGGATATAAGCCTGGAAACGCCAAAAGCTCCCAATTGAAAGGCGAATCTCCGAGGAAACGCGTGGTGAAATCGAACTGTGGCGGCTCCATCAAGGAGACGTTGATGGTTTCGACATGAGGAAATGCCGCCATCATTCTCAATCTGACTCTGAGCAAGCACCGGAAAGATACATCGCTGATTGTCACAGGCAACTCAAACCCAAGCAATTTCACTTTCGCGGTGACCTTCTGGTTAACCTTACTCTTCGTTTGCTTATGGTTCGTGTCGGCCATTTCGTTGGGCGTGAACGAGCATCCCCAGTCCATCACCACCACGTCATCTGCAGTGCCGGCCAAAGTTTTGACCATATCGATTCTGGGGGGCTTTGTGCCCGCTGTGAAGGAGTCAAGCCACAAGGCCTTGATGAACGCAGGCGCAGGGCTCGAGGCAAGAATCGGATTAACCTGTTCCGTGACGATTTGTGCTACTGAGGGCTCTAGAAAGTGCCAGAATTTGTCCAAAAACACATTGAGCCAGTCCATAGTCTCGTAGTCGTTTTCGATTGAGCGAATGGAGAACTCTCTCTGGGCCTGTTCTCGGATCAGCTGGCGGTACTTTCTCACCGAGCTTCGATAAAGAATTGCGGTCGCGAGCATGATATAAAACACGGGTGCCATCGAAAATCGAAACCAGCCCACGATCCACGACAAAGAACCGGCGATAATCAAGTAGCCCACGTTGTGGTACCAGTCTCCAAAGGCCACTGCTGGAAGGTATAGATCGAAAAGCGAGCCTCGCGAGAGCAAGTCCACCGCCTCGTCATCGCCGGTCAAAGTATCTGCTTTTTCGAAATGACCCACCTCTTTCCACCCACGGTACGTGGGTTCGACTGGCTGCCTTGGCAAAGGCTTTTTCTTCGCGTCTGACATGTCAAAGTCCTCACTAACGGTCCAATCGACTGTCGTCTCGCGCACATCGTCACCTTTGGAAGGGTCGATTTGGTCTTCATCGATATCCTCGACCTTCTTTTGTTTAGGGGGCTCCAAGACCTCGGCGGGCTAATAGACGTTAGTATAACTGGAAGTATAAGAAGGCGAGGGTGTCCTCACCCAAGAATAAATGATTAAAACGGCGTGATTGGTGCAAATGATGGCGAAAAAAAATCTGCGATTTTTTCGTCCCATCGAAGTGATTATTGTCGTTGATCGTAGCAATCATAGCTCGTGTTCAACCCCATATGTATGCCGGTGATCATGGTGACAATAGATGGGGATACTTTAGGCGACGCAGGATAAAATTTCTCGGGGACTTCAGTCCGTAATAAATCAACATACAGTTGTTGCCACGTCTGCCAGATCCATTGCTATATAAATTGGCTGTGGCAAGTGGTGATGTGTGGTCTGACTTGAGGAGAACTAGCAATTCTGGTGATCAGGTCCCTGCTACTGCCTTGCGGGTCGTGCGCGGCACACGTGACCTGGGCCCTGCACGGCGCGAGTTGTGCCTGCCTTTTTCCAATTATTCCTGTCTACTTTACCAGTTTTCTTGCACATAAGCACTTGGCACTGTATCTTGATGCCGGGTTCTGCATTGACAGGAGAAACGGGTTCTCGATTGAAGAACTTATAACGAAAAAATAAAAAATTAAAAAAAGAAAAAAAAGCCTACCGTCGCGAAATAAAAAGTGGAAGTGGGGGTCAGCATGAGACTGAACATGCCGCGGTTAATGATCTTGCAGGCTCATGGTTTTTTACAGATTACCTGAAGAAGATCTGGCTCGGAAAAATTGCTATTCAAGAGGTTTCCAAAAAGAGTTTCAAAAGGCATGGACCAGGAAACCCCGTTCACTTATAACTTGAACTAGAATCCCCACAGAAGCCTATTTCGCTCGAGAGCTTTTTATTAGGTCTGCTCTCTTTCATCTCTGACATAGAGTAGTAAAGTACTAAATGGTCATTTCAGTGGCTTCAAAAGTTATCCATGCCAAGCTGAAAATATCACAAAAAATACAACTGTTCACACGATGCTGGCCTCGGACGAGCATTGCGAACAAGATGATCACTGGAATTTTCTTGTGAAGTACTCAGTAAGCTTAGCAGTCGATTGCCCTCTTTTTTTCGAGACTGTGTCCTGATCTGAACCAAGTTTGTTATGATTTTGTCACTCGTATTGCACCCAAACGCATGATTGTTAAAGCAGGTAAATGTTACACAAGCGTGATCAGTGAAGCTGCAAATCGTAACATTACATCTTTATCAGACCTCTGAGAAAAATCGAAATTTATCTGGAAGCCAGTTATAGGCTGAATACCGTGGGTCTCTGCCCCAAAGCAGGGCAGTTCTTCGCCGGCCACTTCTCCCTATGGCGCCTCACCTCGCTTACTTTTTACAAACATATATCATCAATAGAAATATGGCTGTTCTTAGACAGTAATGTCCTCTTTACAAGGAGGAAATCATCATATCATATGACGCGTCATTTTAAGAGGATAGAGTGCGGGCTTCGAAAATGAGCATTGCAACCGAGCGCATACAGCCATCGCTTGTCATTGGCTGCAAACAATACCTTAGTGCCATTTTTAAAATTTTTCGTGGCGTCCTACGACATTTTTTTAACTTAATTTGATTTTTCATATTCATTGTACTTTCATGTATCAGCTGGGACTTAATTTCACTCCGAGGTGCTAATCTTGGAGAATCGAGCAGCTTTTTGTAATGACTTGTATAAAAAATGATGGCCAGTATCTTTATACACAAAACTTTCAAACGACCAGAAAAAATACAATCAACCACAATGCTGCCAATCAGTGAGAAGTTTCGGAGATTCATCTAAATCAATCACTCTTTTCCAACTGTCACCTTCATTCTTGTTGATTTCATTCGCCATTTTATCTTTAAAAGTGGGCTCGTTCCTACCCCGGGCCCACACCTCTCGCATGTCTCATTTCTCGCATGTCTCACTTCTCACCTGTCTTACACATGAAATCACTAGAAAACGCGAGTCTCACTTCCTCCCGTCTATATCAAGATAACATAAATAAACACCGCCTTGGAGGTGCCATACTAAGACACCATAAATTTTCGAAACTAAAGATATTTTCAATATCAATAAAACAGAAAGATTTGAATCAACACACCAGTATCTAGTCTAATGATGCAGAGTCTGCAAAGACGCTGGCCTGGGCTCGCCACCTTTCTGATTCTTCTCATCACGATCTACTATTTCACATCGCATAGCTCGGTCGACCGTGCAATATTTCGAGCAAAATTAAGTGTTCAGCCTCCGAACGAATCAAACAATTCGAGGGGATCAAATGCATTAAATGGATTATCTGGATCAAATGGCACAGATGGCACAGATGGCTTAACCAAACAAATTGGCTCAAATAGCTCGAATAGCTCGAATAGCTCGAATAGCTCGAATAGCTCGAATAGCTCAAATAGCTCGAATAGCTCGAATGGCCCAAACTCAGGTCAAGATAATATCGGTCGAGATCAACAAATAAGCTCAGCGCCAAACCGTGCATTCTTGTCTCCGCCACGGACTTTCTGGGGCCGGGAAGTCGATCCGTCGTTTTCAAGCGTGATCAACTCGATGTTTCCCATCGATCTGATTGTTTCGTACAACACAAGCGGCAGCCTGACTACACGTGAGGCAGTGGCCCGGTATGCATCCTTCAGCCCCGTGCTCGACTCGGCTATATATGGAGAATATGTGTTTGTAGCCGGGAGTGCATGCTCAGAGATCGATGCTTCTGCACATCCAGAATATAAAGACAAGATCTTGATTGTGCGCCGTGGCAGGTGCTTGTTTGTGAGGAAATTGGCCAATATTCAGGCCGCAGATCTCCGTCCGCGAGCGGTCATCGTCGCCAATAACGTGCCTCACAGTGGACTCATCACAATGTACTCACGCACGTTTAATCGGGATGAACAGCTCCGGTTCCCTGTGCTTTTCATGTCTCATGAAGATGCCGAGGACTTGCGTGTGTTGGACGGACAGAACGTGGAGCTTGCCATCCGCACTGCGTCTCTCGATGGGTTCTTAGGATTGGTGCTTCTGATCACGGTTCTGCCACCCCTTGTGATTCTCATGTGCTACCTTATCATCAGAGGCATGCAGCTTTGGCGCCGCCGGCACCGCAGCAAGATCAACCAGCAGTTTGTGCGGCTGCTTCCTGTGCACATCTACAACCGGAGCCATCTTGTGCCTGCCCCCCGATTCTACGACTATGTGGTAAGCACAAGACAAACGAACGACATTCCGCTGGTGCTGTCTTCAGTCGACGACTTTGCCACGAGCCAGGAACACGATCTGCGTATTCTGCACGATCCGCATGATCCATATGGCCTGCGTGATCCACATGGTCTGCCTATGTTGGCCAACTCTTTAGGCAGCAGTGATGCTCCGGAGCTCCGGGGCTTGCACGTTTTGCATGCGGGCAAAGACTTTTATCTGACCCAGAAATGCTCGATCTGCCTTGGGCGGTATGTGCTGCTCAAGTCCCGCGTCTTGGTGCTTGGATGTAAACACATGTTCCACGAGAAGTGCCTTTCGAACTGGCTCATCAACTTCCGCAAGACGTGTCCGCTCTGTAATGAGGCCTTGCAAATGCCCGAGGACCATCCCGAGGGCCGTCCGGAGGCACATTCCGAGACCCAGCCCCTAGTTGGGCACGGCTCTACTGGCTATGGCTCGTTGGAGGGCAATATAGAAGAGAGTCTAGAGGGCAATATAGAAGAGAGTCTAGAGGGCAATCTAGAGGGCAGACTTACCGGAAATTTGCATAGAAGCAGCTATTCCGATGCAAGGGAGGAGAACCGGGCTGATTCTGATGTAATGCCAGCCACAGAGGCGTCGATCTACGGTTCGGTGGCGTCTCATCATTTCTCTACCCCCACGATTGAATATCACCTGCCAGTTTCTTTCGATCCCAAGCGAGAATTTCGATCCCGGGACCAGGAACCAGATCAGACTCAGAGTGCAGACCGTGACAAAAACCAAGACCTTGATCTTGACCTTGACCTTGACCTTGATCTGGATGATGTGCTCAACTTCCAGAGCCAGCAGCATCACCACTCATCAAGTACACGTGTCGCAGACTCAAACACCTCTTTTGTCACCACAAAGTCGCACCAGTCTTCTGCGGGGTCACATTTATCCCTGGCTACTTCTTTTCGCACACTGACATCTTCGTCCCACACTCTGGCTTCTTCGTACCACACTCTGGCCAGTGTCAACAATGCTGACGTGAACTCAGATGCACAACTGCACGAGTCCAGCAGATCTACACTACAATTTCAATAATTTCAGATTGATTTTTTTTGAAGATTTGAAATTTGGGCGACCAAAATTTAAGCTGCAGTTGCAGTGATTTTAGGTCCTGTGGATTCTAAGATTGAGCCTTGGCTCCAGAGAGTAAACAGTTTATTATATGTGGCTGCGAAACCTCAAGAAACCAGTCTTGGCAATTCTACAACTACTTCGAGCCCCGCATCTCGAAAAAATCATCGATATCTTCAATCCTCATCCATTGAACAAAATCATAACAGACTCAGTTTCTGACTCGGTTTCTGACTCAGCTTATGGCCAAACTGACTATTCAGGGCAGCGCCCACTGATATCCCTCAGATGGTCCATATGCTTTGTTCCACTAATTCAATTCCATGATCTTGCCTGGGATTTTTTATAATTCCGCGCGAATTCGCTGCACTCACGGCGCACGCGACCCGACCCCACAAATCGGCACCCGGGGTCCTGCACGTGACCTGGGACTGTTTTCGAAGATGTGTTTTTCCTCGCGATCTTGCTGATGAGAAAAAATGTCTCCCCTATATCACTGAGCGCTCAACTAGCGGCTCCACATATGGATTACCCAACCTCAAGCACAGCTCACCCGACCCATAACGGCTTTCCAGGGCACTTTATATCGTTCTCTCGTTCTCAAATTTGCATATTTCTGCCATGAAACAAGAATCTGTTGAGCCACAATCTGGTGAAGGAAGACACGGCAACGAGTCCTTATCGGCCGAGTCTCTGGCCACAAATTCGGGCACGTTGTCCAGCAAGCCCTCAGAGTCTTTGGAGAATGCCACGCAAACAACCCAAAAGCTGCAAGGAACGCAAGAGAAGCCGAAAAAGCGCAAGAAAAAGGTCGAGAAGGCGTGCGTTTATTGCCGCCGCTCACACATGATCTGTGACTCAGCACGGCCGTGTCTGCGATGTATCAAAAGAGGCATTGGACACCTTTGTCACGACGAGCCGGCCTCGAAGGTGAAAAAGAAAAGCGGTGCTGATTTCTCGCGCTCTTCCACTCCGCTGCAAATGCAGACATTAGCTCCTAATGGCGAGCCCCAACAACCATCGAATATTCTCCCAAACCCTGTGCTTGGGGCATTTCGCCCTGATATGGGTGCCTCGTCGGAGATCGCCGATGTGGCCGACCAGGCCGGAAGAGGCGGTCCGAACTCACAAGCAAAATTTCAGGGCCTCAATAAGGCTCTCCCTTTCAACCAGGAGCCGTTCTTCTACTCTGAACATGCGGGGAGTGAATTTAGCTCGCTCAACGACTTTCTCTCAATTATAGATGACCCGGAGCTAGTCAATGGGGCACTCAACGACGACGCAATGAATGGAGACTCGTTGCTTCCATTCCAGATCAACCCTGACGGCGGAGCATCCACCACAAATTTCAACAGCTTACTCCAATTTTCCCCCACTCAAAACACAATTAGCGCCTTTCCAGATCCAACCGTCAACGGTGGGCAAATGCGACAGGAGCCACAGATTCTACCGCTCAACAATACTCATCTTCATGCTGCTGAATCTACTGTGGCTCAAAAAGTGCCGGTAGCCCCAGGCGACGGGGTAAACAACCCACCGGTAATCTCAGATTCAGCGCGAGATAAATTTTTCTTGACAGCGGCTGACCCCACGACAGAAATCTCGCCCGAAGAGCGGCTCAAACAGGTGATCAAAGCGAAACTCGAGGCTGGCTTGCTACAACCTTATAACTATGCCAAGGGGTATGCACGTCTCCAGAGCTATATGGATAACTTTATGAACCAATCATCGCGACAGCGGATTTTGAAGCCCCTTTCGATTTTTCGGCCCGCGTTCCGTGCGATTGCAAAAACTTTAAAGGATGTGGACTTGGTGCTTGTGGAGGAGAGTTTTGAGCGGATGCTTCTAGATTACGATCGTGTGTTCACATCTATGGCAATACCCGCATGTTTATGGAGACGTACCGGCGAGATTTATAGGGGAAACAAGGAGTTCGCGTCTCTAGTGGGCGTCACAACAGACGACCTCAAGGATGGGAAACTTGCAATTTACGAGTTGATGAGCGAAGAGAGCGCAGTGAATTTTTGGGAAAAGTATGGGGCCATTGCGTTCGACAAGGGCCAAAAGGCTGTGCTCACCAGCTGCAATCTTCGCACAAAAGATGGGCGCAAGCGGAAGAGCTGCTGTTTCAGCTTTACAATCAGAAGAGATCGGTATAATATCCCAAGTTGTATAGTGGGCAACTTCATCCCGATCGATCCTTGAAATCAAAACTTGCTGAATCTGTATATTTATTGGTGCCGCTATGGCGCATCTATTTGAACACCGTAATTACATTTGGGTCTAGTCCATGAATCAGACACTGAATTACCCCCTCACCACGACTATCACCGTCCTTTTACTGAGCGGTCTCCTACTCCTCGTCCTCATCTTCTTCATCTTCTTCATCTTCTTCATCTTCGTCCTCGCTGTCTCCGCCTGGAATGGCGTCTTCCATCTCTACATCCTCATTCCTCTTCTTTTCCTTGGCCTTCTGTTCGTCCGCCACAGCGTCCTTCAAGATCTTAACTTTCTCTTCCCTTGCAGTTCTGTGGACAACCACATATTGACCAAGAGGCATTTGCTCCCATTTCTCGTCTTTGAGGAAAGCCTGGACCTCAGCTTTGTTCAGGGGACCATACTCGACCCCGCTTCTCTTTGCTGTTATGTAATTTGCGTTGGTGTTGAGCTTCTCTACTAGCTGCTGCAACTGCTTGTTGAACTTGATGTTTTTGGATTTCTTCATGAACCGCCTGAGCGACAAGATCACGGGCGTGACAAGCTCGGGGAAAGCAATGGACTTGCAGTACAAGACCAAGTACTCGCTGGTCAACTCAAGGAACTGCTCACACAAGCCGTCTTGGTACGCCCGGGTTCCCAAGTATTGCTGGTTCACCTTGATGAGGTAGTCGAAGTCAAGGGCAGGCAAAGTCACGTTCTTGGGCGGCTTCGAAAATGCGGTCGAGGTCAAGATCTCGAAAATCAACGGGAAAATAGGAATGTACACACCCGTGCCTTGCGACAATCTGATCAAGGAGCGGATGAGGTAGAAACGCAAGGGAAAGAACTGCGCGGTTGGAATCAACCGAATAGCACCCAACGTGACCTGGACCAATGGGTAGATCAAGGGCCTCAAAGGCGACTCGTGGGATTTGTGCGACACCAACTCCTTCTCTGGGTTGCACTGCTTGGCCAAGACTCTCGACCAGAAGTCCAACGAGTGGCAGAACTGCCAGTTGTAGATCGACTTATACGCGTCTTTGCCCGAGGACTCGGAAACATTGCTTGTGGACGAGATGGTGTTTCGCAAGTGCACGGCCAACTGACGCACGAACTCGAATCCGATGGTGTACGACAAGTTCTCGTCGATGCCAAAGAGCTCGGCCCCGGAGTTCTTGGCGAAATTGATCGAGTCCATGGTGTGGATATTCGTCTTCTTACAGTTCTTGAGGAACGAGGAATACGCGGCTCTCAAGATGATATCCAAAGTAGACTTGGGGTACTCTCTCGCTGCGTTGTTCATGAACGCGTATGTCGAGACCTGGGTCTCCACCTCGGTCGTCGACGCCCACACGTCCACCACAGCACCCAAGATCTGCTTAAGGATCTTTCTTTGCGAGATGTAGTAAGGCAAGACCTCTTGGACAGAGACCAAAACCAATGCCGCAGTCTCCGTGTTGTTGATATCTTGCAAAAGCGTGATGTAGGCGCCGGCCTGACTCTTCAACAAGCGGCCAACGACACGCGTTTGCAGGTTTTTCGGGTCGATCGACCGCACCTCTCGCAGGTTGACCTTGTAAGGCGCCAACTTCTGCACTGCCTCGGGCACACGCTTCAACCCCACAAACATCAAGTCTGAGAAGACGTCTGGGTCGTTGAAAGTATATCGGGACTCGTTGGTCTCGCTCGCATTGATGTACACCACAGACTTGAACGCAGAAATCACGTTTTGGATCGTCTTGGCCTTAGGCTCACTCTTCAACTGCTTGTCCCACTTGGCCACAAGGCTCTTTGAGATATCCGTCTTCTTTTTCGATGGCGCAGCAGCGACAGCTTTCTCAGGAGCCTCTTCATTGTCTGATGCTTCTTCGGAGTCCTGGTCTTCGTCGTCGTCAGAAATGGCATCCATTGGATTCACGCCTTGGAAGTCAAGCAACTCCTTCTCGTTGTTTTTCAAGTACTTGTAGAATTCGGGGTCTTTGGCCTCCAACGCCGCCATGTCCTGCTTCATCATCTCCTCGTCTTCCTCTTCCGAGGACTCGCCGTCGCTATCATCTTTTGTGCCTTTTTGAGCGCCAGAATCCGATTCGGAATCATCGTCCAGATCTCCGTTTTCCATACCAGAGTCTTCATCTTCACTGGCACTGGAAAGTGCCTCTGAGTCGTCTGCAGATGCCTGGTCATCGCCGGCCTCGGCAGCAGCCGAGCCTTTCTTCGCCTTTGGAACCTCTAGCCCGCTCTCGAAAAACTGGTCGACAGGCATATCATTGAAAATAGGTCTGGTGGACTTCTTCTCTTTAGGCTCTGCAGGACCATTTCCTTTGCCCTTTCTTTGGGCGATTTTTTTGTTTTGCTTCTGCACTTCACGACGATGCTCGATCGTGTGTTTCAAGTGCTTGTTTTGAAACTTTTTCGTGGCTTTCGACGCTTTCCCCATGGTGAAGTTGTCTATGTGGAACAATATGAAAAATAACCGGCTCGAGATGAGATGGAGGTCTTCGCTAGCGAGTGTGCTTGTGTGCAGGCCACACTGCGTGAAGTGCGGGCTCATTAATAGAAAGATGTAATAGCTTTTAAGGAAAAGCTGCGATGGGTTTTGCAATCGATAAATTATTTACTTTGCATCATAAATTTCGTAGAATTTACTTTCAAATTATTTGATCTCGAAATAATTGCTTTTGGATTTCTCAAGTCATAGAATTATACAGGGCTTATACACAAAACCGGGGATCTATGCGAATACACCACCAAATGCCTTTTCGAGCCACCACATCAACTTGTCATAGACAATGGTGTTCGCGTTGTGGTAGTAAATAGAATGGTCGCTATCCGGGAAAAAATGCACGTCGTAGTTTTCGACCCCAAGCTGATCAAAATTGTCCATGAGCCATAGGGAGTTTTGCATGTGCACGTTGTCGTCGGCAGTTCCTTGCATGATCAAGAATCGAGTCACGTCTTTGAATGCGGCAAAATCAGTAACCTGTGACACTTTATCGTAATTTGCATTTGCACGGGGGCTGCCCATAATTCTTTCTGTGAACACAGAGTCGTAAAAAAGCCAATTGGTCACCGGTGCCACTGCCATTCCGTATTTAAAAACGGCGCCTTTATCGAGCTCGAGCGTTTTTAATGTAGTGAAACCCCCATATGACCAGCCCCAAATCGCTGTCTTCTGGTCGTCAATATAAGAGTTCGCCTCGATGTAATCTTTTGTGACCGCCAAAATATCGCGTGGTTCCCAAAGCCCCATATTGCCTTTCAGCCGTGACTTCGACTTCCAGTCGTCGCGTCCAGTACCCCTTGGATCGATTATTAGCACCACTGCGTTTAACTGGCTGCTGACAATATCCTGGAAATCAACGCCAAAAGCCTTATTGACTGTCATGGACCCGGGACCTCCATATACATGCACGAGGAGCGGATGCTTTTCCTCGCGCTTGAAGTTGGGCGGAAAGATCTCGATCATGTTTATGTGATCCGAGCCATGCCCCACCCTCACCGAGCTTAGAATGCGTGTGGGTATGTTGGTATTTGACAAAACAGTAGAGAGGCGAGCAGAATCATCAAAAGTGCCAATGTCATGTATGTAATTGTCATCGACGGCTACTAATGCCAAATTGAGAACCTTGCGCCACGGCTGTGTGGGCCCATTGAACCTAAGCTCGAGGAACTGGCCATTAGGACTGAAATTGAGCCCATAATCGCCGCCCGTGGCCAAAATCGTCATGTTTCCGTCATCCAACGATACCAGGGCAAACGACGTATTCAAGTCTGTGCCGAAAATGCCATATACGCAATTTTCGAGCGCGTCATACGAAAGCAAAGAGTCAGAATTCACGGGGCCAAGAAGTCTCTTGTATTCCGCAGAGGACGCCAGATCAAATAGCGCTAAATGTACAATATTGTTCTCGACGACCCTATCGAGATAATGCACCCTACCATTTTTCTTGACCAAAGTAATCGGTGATGCTTTTTCAATCCACCCGTTATAGTCTGACGCATTTTGAAGTGAAATGAATTGTGCAGTGTTTGACACTTTCGGCTGGTACAACTTCTTGGTCAACACAGAACTATACCTGTCAGAGACTTTCAATAGGAAATTGTCCGGATCGATCCACGTGGCATCGTAGAGCAAGAAGTCATCTTTCACTGTATCGTCGCTCAAGCCTGAAATCTCTAATGTCAGATTCAGCTCAGGCGTGTATGAAAAGAGTCGCACTTTGGGGTTGGGTGTACCTGGCTTAGGGTACTTTACAGATGAACGATGTGGGTACTGGTTGAAGTCCGGCTTTTTCTTCTCAGTCTGTTTATCTTCGTACGACATTGCCGCCTCTCCGGGACCTTTCACGTAGTACTCGATGTCGTAAGACTCAACTTCAGTGTCATTTATTTGCGCGTAAACCACGCGTTTCAGGTCAGGGCTCCACCAAATCATGTGGTCTTGGGGAAATACTTCCTCTTCATAGACCCAGTCGGGTTTTCCGTTGAAGATCGCTTTATTGCCGGAATCGGTTAGCGTACTTATCTCTCGCGTGCTCACATTTAAGAGATACAAGTTGCGTTCATATCCGAACACTAGCATATTGCCGGAGGGGTCGAACTGCGCAAAACTGAGCTTTTCTAGTTGTGTTCCAGGAACCTGAGACGGAGGCTGTATTGGAAACACCTCACCCGAAACAGGCTTCCAGAGCCAGAATAGCGAAAAAGAAGAATGGCGCCATTGTTGTACCAGGTCAGACCTGAGCAAGTGAATGGCCGAGGGATTATCCACCGGCTCTCCGGGGTTGAGAATCACGTCTTGTGCATGAAAAAACCTATTCTGGTAAGAGAATTGGTTTGAGTCCAAAACCGTTTTTTCGTAGTTTGAATCTGCCAGCCGCACCACCAACTTATCCTGATACCGGGTGACGTAGTAGCCTTTTGCTGAGCTGTCTTGTGACGCAGGAAATTGTGCATTCTGAAGCCACCTTATGGGGCCAAAAGACGGCGTGTAGAGGCCCTTTCTCAGATCTGTGAACGATGCATTCTTGTTGTTTGGATCAAAGCTATTGAGAGAGATGTTTCTGTGGCTCAATTCCACTATGTTTGTTGCTGACCCATGCCATAGTGAAGTAGCTTTTTGTTTGGCATTGCCATTGGAGTATACAATCAAAAAAACTGTCCATAGTAGCAAACAAAACAACGCCGAAAGCAGTAAGAGAAGCCTTGAGGACACTGCGGTTAGTTTGAAGCTGTTCCACAGCCTCTGAAACCCGGCGTCGTCCTCGAAGGTTTCTACAGTGTGTGCGTTTTTCAGAAAGTCGTTTATATCTGCAAAGATTTGGGATGTGACCGAAGAGTCGGAGTCATCTGCATCGTTTTCAATATCCGCTTCATTGGAATATGGCCGAGTTTCTTGACTGTGACGGGGTCGTAGCGTCTCCAATTGGATCGCCTCTATGGGCTCTGTGAGCGGTAGCTTGTGATACTTATTGTCTTTCATATTGTGTGACGAAATTATATGTGGGCTGAAAGTGTGGGACTGGAAGTGTGGGACTGAAAGCGTGAGACTGGAATAGACTCGAAAGTACTATAATGCAAAATTGTCTCAAGAGTGGAGTTTTCTGGAGCCCTTTTTATTGTGTTCTCCTCCTTGTTTTCTGCAATGCAAGTGAAACGTGAAAGGTCAGGTATTTCTTCTCTTTAGTCTCCGATATCGTACCAGGATTCGGCTTCAGAAAGGGAAGTGCGTAAAACTGTAGATCGTGGGGCAGGTCCCTCTAATGAACGCGCAAGTAATGGTTTGGGCCACTCGGGGTCGTTAAATTAGATTAGGAACTCTAGAGGAAATGGTAGAAAGTCGAGAATTGCGAAATTTAAAAATATTTAAGACAGCCCAGGCTTCAAGAAAAGCAAAAGAAAAGAAAGCATTTGGAACATTTGGCATTTTTCTCCGATTATGTATTAGTTGATAGCTCGATGAAGCTTGTTTCAACAGACCCAATCCGGCCTTGAAAGGGCACGGTCTGACGCGCCTCCAGTGCACT